>JAXGGA010008999.1:0-53715 GCA_038373865.1 Uloborus plumipes
CTACAATTAGGCTCCTGGGCGCTGTAAGCAGTCAGAAGGGCGCCATAACGACACAACGGGGCGCTACAAAATATTAACTATTACTCGGACGAGGTGTTTATCCCTGACTTTAGACAGAACGAATTCTTAGTTTTTTGCCTGTGTTTCAAAAGATCTTTTGAAGCTTTTTCAAAATTTACTGTCGCAAAAACGGACCCTATATGAAGTTGTTAGCACACAGCAGTAACTCGAAGTAACTGAAGAAATTCGTAGCATCAGGAATGGAGACTGAGAAAAAGAAAAAGAACTGCAGACACAGGAACAAGGGAAAAACATTTTTTTTTCCAGAAATGAAAAGTTTTTTTTTTCTGCCTAAAAAAAGTGATGCCTAAAAAAAAAAAAAAAGGTTAATTTTTTCTACTGGGGGCGCACCGGCCCTGCGGCCGGTTGCCCGGCGGGCCAGTCCGGCCCTGAGTACTTTTTACATTTAAAAAATGTAACAAAAGTTGCTTTGCTATTCAAAGGCGCTTGGCAGCTATGGGCATCTGAATTTTCATATAATTGCACTGAAGCAACACGATTATTTTTGTAATTAATCTCAGATTTTAGTGAAATTTAATTGTATTATTAATTGCTAGTTTTCAATTATAGAAATGACAAAGAAGTGTTATGAAGTAACATATTTACATTTTTATAAGATAACTAGCTGACTCGGCAAACGTTGTTTTGCCATATAAATAATTTCCTAGTAATTTCTAGTGTAGACAAAAAATAGCTTACTTATTGTAAGTATGTATGTATGTATGGTAGAATGTGTATATTGTATGTAAGTAAGAATGTGGTATATGCGTGAAATAAGCATGGAGCGCTGTGAACGATGAGGGAATATAAAAATAACAAAAGGCAAACATTATTTTTAAGTTATTATAATTTATTCCTTAAAATTATATATCATTAATTAAACAATTACGACAGTAACACTATTAAACAATATCAATCTCTTAATGCTATAGCGTGAACAATATTTTTTGTTAGTCCATCTTTAGCTAACACAAACAAACTGGATGGTTTACCCACTCGAGAGCATGCCACGTATAATTGTCCGTGTGAAAAACATGGTGTTCTCAAATCTAAGCCACAAACAGACTTTTCTTTTTCTCGTTTCCTGCAATTTTGCTTTATCGGAATTTCATTGTATATATAAATCAATTGTGTCCATGCTTTTGATTCTAGTCGAACTTCAGGGCCCTATAAATCATCCTTCAAAATATTGGTGAAAACTTTTTGAGGGGACTAATCCAGATCTCATGGACCTATATGTAGATCTGGCTCTGGTTGCAAAAAAAAAAAAGTTCGTTCAATTACAGTTCCTAATTTCAACGATTCGAGATTTAGATTCGTCGAACTTCGAATCCCTATGGCCTGTCCTTTAAAATATTGGTGAAACATTTTCTGGGGGACTAAAGTCAGGCCCTTAAGCTGCGCCTCATAGGCCTATTGGTAAATCAGATTCGCCTTCTTTTGTACAAATTCTAAAAATACTCATTCATTTACTTACAGTCGGAACAACGTATTCGCGCTTTGAATTCTAGAGAAATTTTGAGTCTCTATAGCTCTTTTTAAATTATTTTGGAAAAGAAAATTGGGATCCCTAAGGCAGGGATTCAAGTGAAACAGCACTGCGATCGCTTCGAATTGCAATCGCTACTGGAAGTGAATTACATTATCATCAACTTAACTTGGCATGACGTCACTACGGGTGGAGCCAATAAGAGCTCACAAGCACTCAGCGATCTCCTCTTATTCGCCAAGTAGACTGTGACGTTTTATCTAGCTCGTTTTTCATAGGCAAACGTCACGCTGACGTCACGATGTTTTTATCAAGAAATGTTCTAATGTAATTCATTTCCAGTAGCGATTGTAATTTGCGATGCCCTGTTTCACTTAAATCCCTGCCTTAGTCGGGTCTCATGGGACTATTAGTAAATCAGGCATCGGCTTAGGCAGGGATTCAAGTGAAACAGCACTGCCGCCAAGTAGGCTGTGACGTTTTATCTAGCTCGTTTTTCATAGGCAAACGTCACGATGAACGTTCTAATGTAATTCATTTCCAGTATCAAGAAACGTTCTAATGTAATTCATTTCCAGTAGCGATTGCAGTTTGCGATAGTCTGTTTCACTTGAATCCCTGCCTTAATTGCAGTTGTTAATACCTACACTGCAAGAAATGAAATGTTGTTTGTACAGTAAAATACAGCTAATTTTTAGTAATAAACTATAAAATTGCTAATTTTGCTGTTTATTACTGTGCATAGTTTTAAACTGGAACCTCTCCTTTAAGTATTATATGCTGTTATTTTTACAGTATAATACAGCTAATCTTATTTGACTAGACTAAAATAGCTAGTTCTACTGTATTAAACTGTAAAATTGCTAATTTATGGGCTGGAGCTTTTCGTTGAAAAATCTAATGATTATTTTTTTGTTTTTCATATAGTGTAAAATACTGCAATTGAAAATTATCATGATTCTGTTTAGTTCATAATGCATGCAAAAATTGACTCTTATACTTGAACAAAAAAGTTCAAACCGATACATATGGTCCTAAAATAAACAGATGAGCATTAAAAAAATCTCCATAGAATAAAACACAACAAAAAAAATCCGCTTTGCATATTTTACCCACCAGGTGGCAACATAGTAATTGAAAGCGCGGGATAACGCTGGGTTTGCATTTTTGGGCTAAGCGAGCTTTGTTGTTGGTTGTGTGAGTGTTAGTTGTCCATTTTTGTAAGTATAACTAATTGTATTGTACTTGTTTTCAGTTATTTAATTAAGTATGTATTACTTTTAGTTGTTGTCATCACTTACCGAAAAAATTATTTATTATTTTCGCTTATTGTAAGAAATATTCAAAAATTGAAAAAGCCGGTTGGAACGTTAATCGTTCAGAGTCCGGTGAAAGAAGTTCTTAAATAAGATCGTACATCTTTTGCTTAGTTAAAAATCTTGATAACATACTTTTTTGAAGATGACTTTTATGAATTCTGTTGTAATATGTTCTGAAAACTATTCAAAATTTAGGATGTCATTGCGAAATATTTTATGTTTAGGGGGGGGGGGGAGGAGGATTTAAATTCTCTTTATATTTTAGTGTAATTTCTGAGTCCGTTAAATAAAGTAAGGGCTCTTTTGCTTTTATTTACTTGAAAAAGAAAAAATAAAAAAAACTTTGAATCTGTATAATTTGTAATGAATCTGAACTTTATCTTTTACTTAATTTATTTGAATTCAATAAGTTTCATCTTTTTTTTTTTTTTTATGTTGCACTATGCACCGTCTGCAATTTAAAATATATATATATATATATATATAGTTACAAAAGGATTTTTCTTACGATAAAAATGTTATTTCATTGTTGACCTGTATAGCCATTTTGTTTTTGGCCATTTTCTTAGGTGTCGTATTAACTTGATGACGACTAGTTTTAGTAATAAATTTCTCGTTTGAATTTTATTTAATTAGAATGAAGAATACCGCTGTGAATATATGAGTATAAAAAATAAATTAAAAATTTCAAGAAACAGAATTACGTTAAATGGATGTGTCATTCGGCCATCTTGGTGACAAATTAAGACTACAATCTTCCGTTAATTTTAATTATGCACAGCTTTTTTTTCCCCTTTTAGTATTTAAAAATGAACTTTTGTGTGATTCGATTTTTGAAAAATTATGTTCGTCATTTTAAAAGAATTAATGAAGTGTAGAGTAATTAAAACGTTAAAGCGGTAAGTAATTTAGCTTATGTGTGCATACTAACTTTCTGATGAGTTAATGTTATTCTTACATTTTGTGTTTAATCTGAGGTATTTGGTTTATTATATGTAATTAAAAATATTGATTTATTAAAATAGCATTTTATATTTACCAGGTTTAATATATTCTATTTAATGTATTAATCATGTCTGATTCTGAAGCTGGTGGTCATGGACCCAGGAGAGGAAGGGGGCGCCCTAAGAAGGTAAGAAGTGAAAGCAAAGTATATAGACTAAACTTCAAACGTGCTTTTCAAATCTTACTATGTGGAAGTTTTGTTCATTATGTTTTTTCCCATAGGATAGTGGTGATGAACCCAAGGCTAAACGAGGAAGGGGCAGACCTAAGGGCTCCGTAAAGAAAGGGAAAAAGGTATTTATCTTTCTATCTCGCATCTGCTAATTCAGCTTTTGAGTGATTGTATTTATAAATTAAAACAATTGAATGCATTTTTATAATTAATTTTTAAACGTGTGACAATTTGAGCTGTGAAAAACGTTAAGTTTTATTAATTAGCTATAGAAATGTTTAATTTAGTGCACTGTTTTCATAATTTAAGATTTTTATGTTTCCAATTTTTGAGCAATGATATTAGATGTACACAGGGGTCAATCTCAATGTTGACTTTTGACAATCGAAGGTTTTATCAGTTTTTCAGTCAAAGCCCTTTTGGCAGTTTTTGGATAAGTATGTCAAACAAAAGTTCTTTCCAAAACCTGTATAAATTTGTATTCACAACAAAATAGCCTCAGCAAGAGTGTCGTCATTTTATAAATTTTAATTCCAAATATTATCAACCTTTTTGACTTTTAAAATAGTGCATATTAATAACTTCCACACATTTTTTTCTTTAAAATTCAACAAGCTACTTGAATGCGGTAAAAAATAATTTAAAAAATATAGTTTATTCTTTTGTCTTTTCAAAGCTAAAAGTATGGGGCATGTCTGGTTTAATTTGCAAACTTAACAGACATGAATAAAATTGGCATCTTACCTTATTTACCTATTTATCCCTGGTATAAGGCAATTACTATAATTTTTTACAATGTTGTAGATTTTTTCTCCCCCTTCCCTTATGTGCCCAAACAGCAAATGCGGCAAGTTCTTGGATAGTGACATTAGCTCTTGCTAAGTGACAATTTTTTTAATTCATGTAAACATTAATTTCATTAACATTGTGACTTAATGTTCATTTATATCTTCAGGCTGCTGCAAGCAACTCTGTAGCTTCTCCTAAAAAGGGACGTGGAAAGCCTAAAAAAGCTGTAAGTGTGTTTCTGTTTCATCACTTTCTTTTTACATTGACTGCTATAAGTATATGCATTTGGGATGTAACATGTGATGACAAAACATCAATGTTAGAAATTATATTATCGATGGTATTAATACATTAATTAAAGATCATCAATTTTTTAAATCATCTACCTTTTTTAACATGTTGCCAACATATTTGAATGTACACTAATTCCTTATTAAGTCGCACTTTGTTATCTCTCAATTGGATATTGTACTTTTTGTTTGCTCAAAAAAGCATGGATTGTGAGATTAATGAAAATTTCCATTAACTTGATCCAGTGAGACAAATACTACAACCATATATTAATGATGTTTCTGTTTTCACAGGAGATTTTTATATATTTTTTTGCTGAAATTTAAAACGTTGACATAAAAAACATAAGATGCAAAACAGGTTTTTTTATCATCAACCATAAATCATGGTGGTAATTAAAGAAAACCTTTTTACTGAGATAGAGAATGGCAACTATCTAATAACGGATGAATATTTTTGTAGCATTTTTATAAAACTTTTTTGCTGAAACAAAGCATAAGCATTGAAAAGAAAAAAAAAAACATGGAGTGCAAAACGCATCAATCATAAAACATTAGTGATAACAATGAAAATTCTTTTTTGATGATGAGATACACTGAAACTTCTGATTAAGAATGCAACTTTTTATTGCATAATTTTGAAACTTTTTTGCTGAAATGTGAAACATCGATGTTTGAAAAGGAGATTGAAATCATTGATATTGCACCTGTAGTATGCATGTGTATACAATCAAGGGTCAATCTAGAGAGAAATTAGGTCCGTTAAAGGACCCTTCACAAAATTCAGTCGCTCAAAACAGGACCCTTCATAAAATTCAGGCAATCAAAAATGGACCTTTAACCAAAATCCCTCACTTGAAAACTGACTCTTCACAGAAATTCTAGTTTAAAGAATGATCGTGAATATTTCTTGCCGTAACTATTTTTCACAAAATTGCGAATTAGTTTCACAAAATTCCAAATTATTTTTCCCTAAACTCTAAAAACAGAACCTTCAAATATTTTGGATTGACCCCTGATACAATGTATGATTATCTTGATCTTTAACTACTTTTGAATATTTTTTGCAAAGTAATAGCAAAAATACCAGTACCTCTAGAAGTTACAATAGTCTAGCGCAGGAATTTCCAAACTGGCCCGCTAGCCACTTTAGATACATAAATCAGGCCAAGTCGTGTTAAACACTAGGGTAAGAACAATTTGTTTTAAGAAATTGCACATATTAGGATAAGTGCAAATGTCATTTATGAATCAATTTTTTAATCTAATATTTAAAAATTAAATTCTGATTTGTTTCATTAGAAATGAAACTTAAGATTTATAATTTAAAAAATAATAAATTCCAAATAAGGTAAAGCAATATGTTTATAACTGGTTAATGAATGGAATTTTTTTTTTTGAATAATAACTAATGAAGTTTGTAATTCTTAATGCTTTAGTAATAACTTGGATTATATTACTTCTATGACGTAGTAGAGGTTGGGCCGAAGGAAATTCGGATCTCAGACCCGAATTATAATAATTGAATATAATCTGGAGTGGAAAAAAGAGATTAATATATAAAGGAGGCCACAAAAACACTCACCTAAAATAGATTAGTAAATAAAATTAATTATGCTTATAATGTAGCAATGTGCTTATATTTCTGGACGATTCTCCCATTGTTTATCCCCTTTTGACGTTGTAAACAGTGGGGCAATGTATCCAGAAATATAAATACCTGATTGGTAAGATGTTAAGCTTGGATCGAGAGGGTCCCAGGCTTGCTGATGGTAACCAGCAAGTTCATGTTCCAAATCAATGCTTTTGTTAGGGGGGGAGGGGTGTAACAAGAGATTTCTTAACAAGTTACAAATTAAGTTTTTTTCTTTCTTGTCTTATGAAAGAATGCTTATTTTTTGTGCAAGTATATTTCTCTGAATATTCTTTACAGCTAATGTACAATGAACCAGGGCTCCCGTTGGGTACTCACAAAGCTGGGTCCCAAAGACCCACCACTTTTGAAAAAGTGGGTCCATTTTAAAAATAGTGGGTCCCGCACTCTGCAGGGAAAAAGAATTAAATAAGGCGAAACAATAATTTTTAATCAACAATAAACATTACAGATTCAGGCTGTGTAAAATAAATAACATTACAGACAATGAAGTCGTCGTAGGTCGTGTTGGTTGAAAAAAAAGCATAGATAAACCGCACCACCTAAATATTACATTTTCGTCCTGCAAGACGAATTTTAGCGCGTCCCGCTGGACGAGCTAAATTTCAAACACAGTCCCTTTCCTGAAATCCGCGTATTTTACGTGCTATACATACATGTGATTCTTCCGCCAATTGGCGGAAATCCGCCAATTTGATTGGCAGAACGGGGTTCCGTTCCGGGGGGCGAGCGAGCCGACGCATGGAGTGAGAAGCGAGCTTCGCGCGGTAAATGAAGTCAAGGCTACAGCAACAGGAGTATGTTTTGATACCGGACATAGTTTTAAACATTATCGTCCTGGATTGGCAACGGTTTTGTTGTTTACAATTTTTCAATTCGTTTTCGTTCTGCACGTGGGACGCGGATCCGTAGTTTTCAATGCGTTAGCTTTTTCAATGCAATTTTATTTTTCGATTCTTGTTTTTGTTTAGGTAGTATGTAATTGATATAAAATGTCGGTAATTGAGAAGTCCGATGAAATCGTGCGACATTGATAAGGGTGTTAAGAATAAATTTCGCTGGGATTGGTTAGATAAGAAAATAACTTTGTCTTTAAAAAGTTGCAGTTTATATGTTTCCTTATCTAAATGCATAAAAATTGATGTTCCAGGCAAGGCAAAGTGTTTGATTTTCAACAACATCTTAGATTACGGCGGAAGAGGATGCACCACATTAACGCGTCACATGAACTCTTCCAGACACGTGAAAAATGTTGAATTGAGAAAAAACAATTATCAAGTTTCTTGAACCTTTTCTCCTCAGCCTTCAACAAGTAACTTAGTTTGATAATGCGAAAGAATAAGCGTTCAAAATAATCATTTTTTTTTTTTTTTTTTTACAAAATGTATAAAGTAGCACTTTACCACGTCAGACCACCCAGGTAAAACAAGTCAAATATTTTCAGCCAATTTATTCTCAAAGTGATCACATGTATGGCTATAGTGCATCAACGGGACTCCTGACGAACATTAATTGCTGTCTGTGCGTTTTGGGCGCCTGGCAAGGTCGGACGCTTCCATCTGAAAAAGGGGAGTTAGGTTTTGGATGCGCACTACCCGATGCCTTCAGCTTTAGTTCGCGAACTACTTCCTCGTTGCTTTTCCTCCCCATTTCGAGAAAGTCCAAAGAGACTTGGCGCGCAGATGGGGCGGAGGTCGGTCGCACGAAAAAATTTTAGACAGTAGATCTTGCCAATCAGTGTTAGTACTTTTTTAATCTGATAATTTTTAGAAGAATGACCTTTGTAGGGGATGCATTTAACTTTTAAATGAAGGAGGGTAGAATATCCTAATTTTAGGGGGTGGGGTTCTCCCCCCTCCCCCGGAAATTTTTAAAAATATACAAAATTCTGTATTACGAGGCCTTATATGGGTATTGAGACTGCAGAAATATGAGAATAAAGTAATTAAACAAAACCTTTTAAATGTTATGCCTTTTGCAAATTAAGATCAATTAAAATAAAAATAAAAGAAATATGGATTGACAAATCCGTGATATTAATCTGCAGAGATAAAGAACGAGGGAAGGGCAAAAAAAGAAGGAAAAATTCTTTAAATGTTTACATTTATTTTATGCACTTATTAAAAAATGTAAAATTTAGTTTATGCAAAGTTGTAGACATAAATAATTAGAAAAGATTTTTTTGAAATTTATTAAAAATTTGCAAAATTATGTTTTTTCAAATCAATATAACATTTCTCATTATGTAATATATTACACTACCAAAGAGCAGATTTAGACAAACTTTCTTCATAACACATAATTTACCTGAATAATTAATACTTATAATGCAATATGCACATGGATTGCATAATGCATATGTACATTTCAAAATTCAAAGCAGTAATTGCTCCATTGCTGATGCTGTTTCTATTTGGAAAGAGCTTAAAAAAATATTCAGAGAGAAAAAATTAAGAATGGATGTCCAAGAGTTTTCAGAAAGTAGATATAAATTGGCTTGACACCTGCCCAATTTTTGGCGTACATGTTTGACCCAAGATATAGTCGGAACGAACTATATGAAAAAGAGAAGATAGAAGCACTAAATTTTGCGAAAATGAAACATCCAAGCAACTCCACGCTTTCACTCGTAGTGAAATTCAGTGCAAAACCTCACCTTTTGAGGAGCATTTTTTTGATCCAAGTGTAATACAAGAAGTTACTCCATATGAGTGGTGGAAAAGTCAGCAAACTCAAATAAATGGATTCAACAATAAAGTGTTCACTAAAATTGAGCAGCTGATCTTGAACACTTGCAGATGAGGCAAAAGCCTCATGTGTGTTGGAAAGAATATTTTCACCATTTGGATTCGTTCAATCAAAAATTAGAAACAAATTAAGGTTCGAAAAAGCTATTCAAAGCTTTTAATTGCTTGAAATAAATGTATTTTTTTAAAATACCGTTTAGGGAAAAACTTTCTCTTGGTTTAAATTTGAATCAAAATGCTTTTAAAGCCATAGTAAATATAAATGAGACAACCTACATATAAATATTTGAAATATATGTAAAATATTATTTTACAATAACACAAAACCAAACTTCACGTCACAATAAAATATGTAAATCCATTACATTATAAATTATTATTTTTTGTTTAATATTTTGAACAAAAAAGCAAGTTTTAAAGCTTTTGCAGAGCCATAACATATGTGCGAGCACTGAATGAATAATTTCAAGTGATAAGAATATTATTTATTCCTTTCTGAGGCTGATTTGGCAGTAAATATTTGAATACTTTTAAATATGATCAGATTGCATTTTTCAATTTCTTACAGAAGATGTTACATTTTCTGCAAGATATATTTCATGAAACAGAATTTGCTACTCAAGGGCGGATCCAGCTTCTGGTTAAGGAGGGGGTCATTTTCGGAAAGGGGGGGGGGTCAAAGTGCAATTTTTGCGCAAAAATGGGGGGGTTTGGCAGTTTTTTCGTAAAATAAGTCCCAAAAATGCAATTTTTTGCTACATTTGGTCGGTTAAGGGAGGGGTCATGACCCCCCCCTCTGGATCCGCGCCTGGCTACTTATTTGCTTTTTCTAAGGAGTCTGTACATTTTATATTTTGAATTCCAATGCTATTTCTACTTACTTGTTTACAAGATCATAAGGTGAAACTTTTCTTTTTGAATTTGTTCAGATTATGCTTGAAAATATGCTTCCCCCCCTTATTTGATAATTATTATTATTTGTTTTGATATAATAAATTGTTTTTCTTGGATCATCACTACTTTTTGTCTCAACCTGCATCATATCTGCTTCTTGAAGTATTTCCTGAGAGGTCTATGCATTTATACCAATACATTAAATGAGTTTATTTCAATCAATATTTTCCTATTAAAAGCTATTTTAATGATGTAATTAAATTACAATGTTTTGCTCTTATCTCCTTAAATAGTCAAGAAGTGTAGTTTTATGACCGTTGAAGATTGATTGATTATTAATTACACCAAACTTTTACTTTCTGAAGAAAAAAATTTTTTTTCGAAAATTATATTAAAACTTAAAAAACCCGGTTTAAACCAAAACCAGTTTTTTTCCAACCCTGATATCATCACTTGCTTACATCGGTTTTCAGTATAGTTACTGTAGTTTATATTCGTAGTAGTATAGGGTAGTTGTGACCTACTGAATATCTCTTTTTTAACTACTAGATATTGTTAAGAGGTTTACAAAACACAAAAATTCACCATTGCCGAATTTTAAAACACAACGGTTGATTCTTAATGATTTTTTTAAAAACCCACGCGCAAAAAAAGCGCGCCTTGAAACCGAAACCCGTGACGTCACAGGGCTGTAACTTTCAGCCTTTCATCCATAAAAATTGGATTTTTGCTACATTATCGTTTCATTGCGGGATTTTCTCCTTCCGTAATCAATACCTTAAAGTCTACTAATTCACTATTTAAAACTGGATTTATCAAAGAGCACTCCAATACCCTGCTAGGGGTGATTGTTTTGATATTTTTTGGCGAAATCTGTAGTCAAATTTTTAAAACGCATCACTTGGCGAGAAAAAAAACTTACGGCAGTGGAGAGCGAACAACAGTGCGGAAGCCGGAGAAACCGGTTTCTCGAGCTCCTCGCACTAAAGCTTCTCGCTCTTTCTTCGCCTTAGTGGAAAGTTCAAAAGCGCCAACGTCACAACCGTCAAGCCCAGTGACGTCACAACCGCTTGAAATTTAAAAATTATTTTTAAAAAAACTACTTGTCGCAGCGCAAAAATTTTTTCGCCGTTGATGTTCATGTCTGTTGCTCTATCATATAAAAATAAAATTGAAAAATTGAAAACTACCCTATTATTGTATTAGCATACGTTCAGGGGTGCCCGGAATTGAAGTCATTGCGACATCCTTTTTTGGCAAATTTTGACTGATGAGTAAACAAATTTCTACACAGTAGTAAAGTATTTCATTAAAAAATTCTTGTCCTAGTATCTTCTCTTTTCGATGAAAAAGAAATCTGGTTCAACTGTCGTACTACCTGGATCAAAAGAAAAAATTCCAAAAAAAAAAAACAGCCTGGATAAAGATTAACAAACGTGTAAAAAGCAGACATTTTTTGTTTTTTGGGATGATAGGAGCGAGAATGTGAAGGAAGACAAACAGCAAATGGTTTTCGGTAAACAGTAGTGGAAAATTGGTTATTGTTTTTTGAAATAGAGTACGTCCAAAAAGGGCAAAAAATTATTACTTTCTTGTCCTAGCATGCAGGTGACTGGGAATTTCAATCGGCAAATTCAGAAATTTTCCTCTTTGAATAGTTCAAGATTGGGAAGCCCCTGCATGCATTACACTTAAACGGAATTGTACTTACCTTTAGTCTTTTGTCTGTTTGAAGGCTATTCAATGGATATTAACGGTGATTCAGTTGATATTGATGATTTGCTACATTTTCCTTGTTTTAAGCCACCTCTCTGTAGTTATAAAATCGCATAAACAAGGAAGTGAAATAACTGAACTAGGAGCGTTGCTCAGTTCTACAGACTCCGGAGACGGAGACTAAAAGACCACATGAAATCGTGCTTATTTTCGTTATGTCATATAGACGGCGTCCCTCCATATGATGATGGGGGGTCAAGAAATCGGCGACTCGGAATGTATGCATTCGAAGGCGAACCCATTCTCCTTTTATCATTTGCATTTCTGCCTCTTGAGACTTTTAATTTTTCAGCACTGTTTTAAAAATGGTGCCAAATTTCAGTTCCACAGGAACGGGAAAGAAATATATAATTACTTATTCCTAGAAAGGTAGAAAATAAATTTTTTTTTTAACATTTTTGCTAAATGCCTGTTTCTTTTTTGCGCGGGGGGGGGCTGTCTTTGGTCATAAGGTCTTAGTCTGAGAAAATTTTGTAAAAGCCCTCGTCTTTTTAAAGACACAGCAAGGAATTGATTGTGTAATTTGACTGTCTGCATGGGCAGGGCACTGGCCCGTCAATTAGGGGTGGAGGGGGGTCAATTGCCCCCTCCCTGACTTTGAGAAATCAATGCATTTTTATATAAGTAGGCGTGGTTTTTGTTTTCTGTTGAAATTATATTGTTTTTACCCTTGCCCCCCCCCCCTGAAAAAAGTTGAAATGACGTCCCTGGCAGGGCATCTCTACAAATCACATTAAAGATTTCTGCAGTTACTTCCTGAAACTCACTAATTTACATTTATATTACATTTAACAAAGACTTATATTACATTTTAGCAAATTAAGGCGTCATAAGAGCAAATATTTTTTGCCCAGAGACACAGGGTTGCCACAGGATACTTAAATGCGACTTTTTGCTACTTTTTTGGACACAAGGCGACTTTAGCTACTTTTTTATGCAAAAACAGGCCAAAAAGCTACTTTTTTTCACTGAATCTGCTTTTTTGGAGACTTTTTCCCCCTGAAGTAAGTTTTCTTTTGAAACACCTGGAGATTTTCTTTCACCCATGGTTTTAAGTAATTTCCATATCAAGAATAAAACCTTTCCTAAATAGACATTATGGGCTGCACCGATCCACTGCATCTAATCAACAAGTTGGGCGTGGCTTAAAGTCAATCTTGTATGGAACTGATTTGTTACTGGTATCTACGCTATTCCAGAAGCTGAAACCTTATACAGTGCGATGCAAAAGTGTAGACAAAATGCAAATATATGAATAAAAAGAAAACTATTCAGCAAAATGCTTTCAAATTTCTGCAATATTGTCCCAAATATGTGACTGGAGTTTTTAAGAAAATAACCTAAACAAAAATCGGATTTTACAAAAAGACTTTTTTTTTTGCTGTTAAAAGTTTAGACAAAAGTCAGATTTTATGCAAAGGTAATTGTTGGAGGAAAGGTGGACTTTTTGCTTCGACTATAAGGTGCAGAGATTGCTGAATGAATAATCAAACTTTCATATCTCTGTAGTTCTCGTGTAAAGAAGAAGAGAAAGTTTGGAATCCGAAATTTGGAAATGAATCCACTTTGCTAATTTTTCGTCTTTTAAATTGGCCCTTGTATGATAGTACATTGTTTTTTACTTCGTGGGGAGCAAATTCAGACTTGTGTATTGATCAAAAAGCCCAAGAAAAATTATATTTCTTAAGAATGAAGGAATTGTAAAAACTGCTCAAACTGGCGATTCGCCCCTTAATCCTGCAGAACTTCTACTTGGGTCAAAAACAGCACGTGACAGCTAAGTAGATGAACACCTGCATCGGGATGCCCCCCCCCCCCCATAAAAAAAGAGAGAATTGTGCTTGAGCCTCTTCGGAAACAGTGTCCCAAAATAAGCCAGATTTTAATGGTAAAAGCAGCACAGCATATGCTTATCGGATCTTTTCTCTAGTCAAGCTAATAGAATTATAATCCATCTAAGCCACCCAAATTTTAATAATTTTCATCAGAGAAAGTAACATTCATTTTTAGTCACATTTAGTCTCATGGTAATAGTGAAGTAGAGAGGGGGTTTTCAATGTCCAGGACAGTGGTTGGAAAAACTACATTTCTTTTGTAGCGAACTACAACTACTTCGTTATAAATGTAGTTAACTACAACTGCTTTCTTTAAAATGTAGCGACTACAAACTATTTTTGAAATGTAGTCGCTACTTCTTAAAAAATATACAAAAAAGAAGCATAGACCGTTTGAGGATTGACCGAAAAAATTCAAAAAGTAATTTGCATTAATAATTTTAACTTATTTAAATATGGAATAGAACTAGGAATTTGTCTTTGAATTTATTTGTTACTTTTCCTTTTAGTTTTTTTTTTTGCTAAAATTTGTCCTTTTTAGAGAATTCAACCTTCAACTTTTTTTAAATTTCTTGACAGTTAATATTTAGGAACATGAAAACTATTTGAAGGAATATAAAAGTTATGATGCCAAATAAACCAATGAAATGAAACAGATAGAATGTATTTTGTCAAAATGATGTATCTAAGGGATCAGCTCATATTTTTGTGGTTCTTATTTCTCATTGCGTCCGCTGCTGTACTCATACAAGATTTGCACCAGTCAGAATCAATTACCGTATTTTCGCGCAGATAAGCCGCGGCTTATACGTGTTTAAAAGTTGAATTTTGACACCTGCGGCTTATCTGCCAGGGCGGCTTATACGGTGGAAAAGTAAGTCCAATTTTAAAAATCCCTGTTGTGTCTATAAGCTGCTTAAAATACACTTTAATACCCAACTGATTCAACATTCAACCATGCTTTGTTGTCATCAGTCATCACCAAAACGTCATCACTGACGACGATGCTAAGATTCATTTCACTTCACCAGCGTTCCTCGAGCGGATTTTTTAACAGATATACCTATCGGCAAAGATAGGATTTTATAAAATATACTTCAGATAAGATGTTAGTTTTTGTTCATCATGAAAGTAATGAAAAACAAAATGAAGGAAAATTTTCTATCTCAACTAAATGTTAGAATGCTATAGCTTGCCGGCTAAAGTTAACCAGTAGCTCTGTTCGAACACATCCTTCTTTTTTTTTTTTCACTTCGTGGCACTCCATAAATGGCAACACTGGATAGGATTCATTCATTCTCACGTGTTTTACTTTTTGCTGTTCGCTAACGTTCGTCGCTCGTGTTGTTTTTTTTTGCTTGAAATTATTGAGATGCCTCGCAGAAAAAGTTACACTGCAGCTTTCAAGCTTTCTGCCATTCAAAGCGCAGAAGTGAAAGGAAATCGGGCGGCAGCTCGAGAATTCGAAGTTGATGAGAAGTGCATTAGAAGGTGGCGAAGCGATAAAGCTTCATTGGAAGTAACGCCGAAAAGCAAAAGAGCTAGGAGAAGCGGAGCTGTTGGGTGGCCTCAACTAGAGGTAAATCTTGAAAAGTGGATCATTGAACAAAGAGAGAAAGGACTGTGGGTGTCGACAGTAAAGATACGCCTTCAAGCTAAGTCGATAGCCCGGCAGATGGATATCGAACATTTCAAAGGCGGAAGCAACTGGTGCTACCGCTTTATGAGGCGGAAAAAATTGTCCGTTCGAACAAGAACAACTGTGGGTCAGCGGTTGCCCGACGACTGGCACCATAAAAAGGAAACCTTTTTGGAGTTTGTCCGGAAAGTTGTTGCTGATAAAAAATTGAACAACGGACAAATCTTCAATATGGACGAGGTACCCCTCACTTTTGACATTCCTCCCACGAGAACTGTTAGTAAAGTTGGAGAGAAGACTACCTATTATCACAACAGGGCATGAAAAGAGTTCATTTACGTGTGTCCTGGGGTGTTCTGCAAATGGGGAAAAATTAAAACCTGTTTTAATTTTCAAAAGGAAAACCATTCCAAAAGGGAGTTTCCCCAAGGATATCCTAATCAAAGCAAATCCAAAGGGTTGGATGTGCGAAACTATTATGCTGGAATGGCTGGAGGAGGTTTTTCGTCGCAGGAATGGTTGTTTTTTCCAGCCCCAGAGTTTGCTGATTTTGGACTCGATGACATCTCATCTCAAGGACTCAGTCAAGTCCAGGTGCAACAAGATGTCGACGAGCTTGGCGGTCATCCCTGGAGGTTTAACAAAACTCCTCCAGCCATTGGACCTCACCGTCAATAAATCGTTCAAAAGCCAGATGCGGTCCAAATGGGAGGAGTGGATGCGCAATGGGTTGCACTCTTACACGGAATCCGGCCGCATGAGGCGAGCAACGTACGAGGAAATAGCAAATTGGGTTTCCTCATCTTGGAATTCGGTGACAACTTCAACGATAATAGCTGGATTCCGAGAAGCGGAAATAATTGATGTAAACTTACCCAGTGCCGCGGACTTTTCCGATACGTCGGATATTGACTCTGACGATAATGAGAACTTGGACGAATATTTAAACTTGTTTTGCTCCGATGATTGTGACTCCGATTTTGAAGGTTTTGATGAATAATTTGTTTCCCTATTTTAATTTTTGTAAATAAATTGTATTGCTTTTTGTTCTTAAAAAAATGCCATTATTAAGCCTAATGTCACACGAATTTTAAACTTATTAATTAGATATTATACATGAAATAGATAAACAAAACAAAAAAGGTAAGTCTTTTATATATATATACATCTTTTGAAATAATATGAATGATTATATGGTACCTGAAGAATCGCAGGTTGATTATATAGCGAAACCAAACTGCGGCTTATACTCCGGTGCGGCTTATCTGATGTAAACAATTTTTCTCCCCCCCCCCCCCCCAATTTTGGTACGTGCGGCTTATATGCCGGTGCGGCTTATCTGCGCTTAGATGCTCTGAAGCGCTATTCTACAGTTGCACAATTCCAAATTGATAAGGAATTAAATTTAGCTTATGGTGCATGCAAATCATACAAGTTCTACCTTGAAGACCAGAAGGAAGAGCAATTGAGATTAGAAAAAGAAAATAAAGAAAAGTTGAAACAAAGAAAAATAGAAAAAGAAAAGCTGTCAAGTTTGAAGGGATCTGTTAAAAAGTTAGAAGAAAAAGTCAAACTAGTAAATAGAGAGAAAGGAAACTCAAAAATCAGCTGATGTACTTTTTAAACAGGCAAACCAGAGGCTAAAATCATATATTGAAGCAAAAGACATTGAAAGTATTAGAAAAGCTCAGCAATATAAAGCTGAGGAATAGGGAAAGAGAGCATGAAGATGAAGAAAATAAATTAAATTGCATGGTGAACAAAAGGAAAACTACTTTGATAGAATCATTTTTCTGTAAAAAACCAAAAACACAGATTTTCGGAGTAATTTTTCTGTATTTATATTAGTACATTATTATTTTTTGAATGGGGCAGCAGTCTTGTGAAGTAAGTAACCTCGATTGTACTTTTTTGTTTTTTTTTTTTTTTCCTCATTTGTACTTTAATCTAATGCATTAGTTCAAAATATGTCTATTTTCTGAACTTGTTTTAAAGCATTACTCTTGAGTCAGTTTAGTTTGTCACATGTTTCTATTCAGCTTCTTTGCACCTTTTTTTTCATGGCTACTTTTTTTGCAACTTTTTTTTATTTTGAAGGCAACTTTTTTGCAACTTTTTTACTATTTTTAGGCGACTTTTGCTACTTTTTTTGTGAGATTTTTCCTGTGGCAACCCTGAGACATGTTTTACACTTTTTTTGATTGATGCTGATTGAATTTTGCAATACTACACTATGATAATGTAATTGCTCTTTTATTTTTTAGGCTCCTAAAGAAACAAAGAACTTATCTGATGATGGTGGATCTGATGTCAGTGATGCTGATGACTAATTGATTTAAATTTGAAATGGTAATGCTCTCCTCCTAAATTCAATTTTTATAATAATAATCGAGAGGTAGAGAAATTCCAAAGCTTTGAATATTTAAAGCATGACCTCCCCTCAGGGTGGCCAAAATTTAATGAAACGAAGGGCTAAGAGTGGTTTTACTGTACATATTTTCGGCACTAAGGCACTGAACTGGAAATTCTAACAAATTAAGCATGTGTTAATGAAAATACTTTCCTTGCTAAGATATATTTTTTGAATTTATTTTATGCATTTAGGTTTTTTTTTTTTTTTTGGAAAGAATTTTAAGTTTTCAAGTCAATGATCTTTTCAAAGTTCAAATTTTGAAATCAATTTAGGGCAAAATTTTAAGTTTCAAATTTTGTACCAGTTTCTTAAATTATGACGCATTTCTGAAGTTATTTGTAGGTGTGTAATATATACAGGGTGTCCACTCCTATCGTGGCCCAATAGCTAATTTCTAAACCGTTAGAGATAAGCATATAGTTCATTTTGGAAAAAATCCCTAAATTACGAAAGGAATTTGGGCTACGAAATGTTTTTCAAAAAAATCAAATTTTGAAAGAGTTACAAAATTTTAATTTTTATACAGCTCCCCAGTCGTATCAATCATATTTAGTAAAACATTCTTGACACTAACTTTTAAAACTAAAAAAAAATCAGTCTTCTACGACAAAAATTGACAGTTATGACGTTTTGAAAAATCAAGATTTTGAAGGATTTCGCATATGGTCCTTTAAGCGATCTCTCGATGACATCATGAAATCCATCAAAACCATGTGAGTGAAAAAAATCGATCCCAATCCTTCAATACTTCCAAGGAAAACAAAACTGAAAGGAATATAAAATCAGATTTCTTAAAGGTATTTTAATCATTTTTCCAATCAAAACTTTGTATTGAAGCTAGAGATGAGTTCGGGCTCACTTTTGAAGGCCCGAGCCCGAGTGATATTGTCTTGTTTTGAGCCCGACCCGACCCGAGCCCGAGTGTATCAAACATCAATATATATTTTTAATTTCCACTTGGGATGCACTGCCATATGGTATATCGTAATAGCAATCGCAAATATATTATAAGTGGGTGCTATCTTTTTGAATTATTATTATTATTATTGCTGCCATTAAGAAAAACTGTTCTCACGCTCTTTAAGTACCCCAATATTTTATTCCGTGAACGTTGTATTTGTATAAAAACTGACGATCTTAACATGAGATCGAGCCCGAGCCCGAAAGTTGCTTGAAGTTAAAGGGTCAGAGTCCGTTTCGGGCTCGGGCCGAGCCCGGCTCATCTCTAATTGAAGCCTTTCTCTTTCTGAATAAACGAACTGCAATGGCATAATTCCTTTGTTGGTGTTGATTCTCTTCGACCCCATCCATTCCCCTCTCTTAACTTCATCAAATATGACCTACAATTTCGTTTTTAGGATTTAGTTTTCTGTGCCTCCTCCTCTAACGTTGTCAAAAATTGCCCCACCTTATCTTAATATCACTAAACACCGTCTAAAAATAGGTTTTTTGAACTCTCAAATATTTTCAGTCTTAGAAACATGGCCTAACTTGCACCCATGCTACACATCATGAAATGCATTTTGACAAAGTAAAGCAGACCTTGCTGTAGTAGTTGTATTATGCAAGGGGCAGAGTAGTAGGAGTTGATTAAGAATTATTTTTTCTTTCTAGGTTTGTGAGTTTGCTAATAAGGTGAGCTGGTAGTTGCTCTTCATGGCTGAAGCACAACCTTGTGATATATTGTACCTTCCTACCCATCTGAAGAGATGAACATCAGTGATTAGAATCTCACAAGCTATTGGATATGAAGAACTTTCATTTTGCTTAATTTCTATGAAAATCTTAACTAGATTTTTAGCCAAAACAGTAGCCTTAATGTTTTTAATTATCATTTAATGTTAATTTTCATTTTGCATTGTGATTATTTCATTATTTTTTAACATTTTTAACATATCATCCTTATTTCCTTTTAACTTAGATTACTTAGTTTTTAGCGTAAGCTGAGATTGTGCGAGATGTCTTTTTGGACCTTTTTTTACATTCAGTGACTCATGATTATATTAAAGTAAGCTATTTAGTGGAATAAAATCATGTTAAAAGTATCAAAAAATCAAAAATTGTTCATCCAGAAATGAAATAGTTGTTAAGCTTCATAACTGTATCAAAATTAGCTTTTACTTTTTATAACTTGTTCCTGATTGCACTATTTTAGTTGGTACCAATATTACCAATCTAGGTATTGTTTTTATTCTATATTTTACTCCTATTCTCATACATTCATCTTTTTTATGCTTGTCTTGTGAAGTGACAATAAACCAAACAATTCAACTGAAATTGTGGTGCATTTAGATAATTTCTTTGTAGCATGATTTTGTAGTATTGTGTTCCAAGTAATAACTGTAAAACTAAACTGAGTGTTCTCAATAAATATTTTTTGTATTTGTCCTTTTGCATCTGGTTCTTTCTTAATCAACCATGCATGCTCCAGCATATTGTCCTTAGTAAAAATATTTAGAATTCATGTTATCCTTTTTTAGTCGACATTTTTACAGTAAAATAATAAATTCCATTTAAATTAATTCAGACTTATTCTTCTGCTCTTGTTCATTTCCATTTGAACTGCTTGCGCAGAGAATTTCCCATACTACACAGGGTTCGTACGCTCCTTATAAACTCCTGCTTCTTAGCAAGAAAAAAATAAGGGCCGTTAAAATTCCTGAACTTTGCTATAATATCCTTATTTTTAATTCTGTGAATACAAGCCCTTGAGTATTTTCTTCTACTAATCCCAAGATCGTGTTCGAATATTATACCAGAATTCTAGTATTTTTTCACGTGTTAATACCGGAAATCTAGTATTATTTGCTATGCTTCTATCTTCCTGCATCCGAAATTTTTCTTTACTCCAAATTTTCGACGATTAATTCGACAATTATTAATAATATTGATCAAGTAGACCTGTTAAAAGGACATTCTAAAATATTTTTACTTTAGTATATTGTTTTCTTTGCCGTTTTTATACTAATGACGCCTTCATTTTAAATAATGCAATCTGTTTGCATCCGGTTTGGGAATAGAATTTTTCGGATTTTTGGTGCGTAAAATGTCTTTATTTCTATTAAAATCGAAAATTAATGTTTTTCAAGCAATTCTCTTTTTTATGAAAGGCAAATTTTTTATTTAAGTCGCTGATTTAGTTTAAACTTTGCTTCAGTTACTTTATTGCTATCACTATTATGTTAAACCTTTAAAATGTTTCTTTAAAACATTTTTACTTGAATAACTCCTTTATGTCACTTTAACTTTTTAATTCGTTCATTATGGAAATCGCGGTCTTTTTGCATCCGCCATTGGAATAAGATTTTTCGCATTTATGACTCTTACTATACTCTGTCAAGAGGCAAACGACTAAAATTTATTTTTAGTTTTTCCTTTAAATCCTTAATTTTTAAAAGTTTTAAACAAAATTTTGTGCATTTTAATAGTGTCAATCGTCAAAGCTTAAGAAAGTTGGAAGTTGTTTTTACCTCTACTATTTTCAGTTACCTTATTCAGGGTTGCCAGTCCACAGGGAAACCTGAAAAAACAGGGAATTAAAAAATCAACAGAAAAACAGGGAATTTTACCTTTTTTCAAAAGTTCAAGTTGCCAAAATAAATTCTAAAATATGTAAACTACCAATGAATAAATTTATGCACAAATGAATAAAATAATAAATAAAATAAATAGTAATTTTACTTTAGTTTTTTTTTTTTGCTAAGTTTATTTGTACATATTTAATTGTGTATTATAGAAAGCAAAAAATATTTATTACTTAGTTTGAAATGCATTTTAAAGCTTATGCTAATTTAATTAGAGAGTGAGATTAGTCATCAATCCGTTCTATGATTTCAGTTATAATGAATTCTGCTTTGCCTCCCTATGTTTTTATTTAATTAGTTTTTTTTTTCTGTGCCAGGATATTAATATTCAAATAGAATATCAGTGTTCGCTCGTTCGTAGTACTGCTTATTCATGCTGGGAAAACAGAATTTTACCTCCGGAATTGAGTGGCAACCCTGTTATTACAATTTTTAGATTAATTACTTTTTTTAACACTGATTCTAGTTACCAGGGATGAAAATCTTCCGCAAATGCACGATTTTCCGCTTTTGTGTCTCTTTCTCTTTGCGACCTAAAAATGTCGCATTAAGTTTAGAAAGATAAAACGCTCCTTATTAAATTAAAGCTTAAAATAAGTTGATTTAAAACAGTAGAGGTTGAAATTACTTCCAGCTTCCAAAATAATGGAAATGTTTTTTAGATGCAGCAAGATTGAATCTTCAAGGATGACATGCAATTATCAGCAAGCTATGTATATTCTATTTTAACATGTTGCCAAAAACTTAAATTTTCTTTTCAAAGATGGAAATTCAGCTAAAATGTGAGAGATCTTAGTCATAACTATTTTAGCCTTTTAAATTTTATTAAAATAATTAAAGACCATACAAATTTAGTTAGAAAATTCATTTCTTATGGGTACACGTTTCTAATCCATCTAAAATTTCCCCCCCCCCCCCCCCCCCCCACTTTTTCCCCACATTGTTATGAATGACTTAAAAAGAAATAGGGAATGAGCAATTAATAGGTTTTAAAAATATGCCTTAAATCTACCAATTTTACTTTCGATTTCGGGACGCAAATTAAGAGAAAATTTCGCCTAACATTAACCAAAAAAAAATCTATCCAAATTTTTGTGCCTCACATTTCTTCCTCTTTTTTGACTTAGAGCTGTTTTCATCCCTGAGTTATAGAATTGCTAAGGAGAGTCTTGTTTTTGAGAAGACACTAATTTTCTTATTTTTTTTTTTACATTAACTTCTCTATTTTAGAGCTAAAGACTATAGAAAAGTAAGAAGGATATCAACTACCGTTAACTGTTTGAATTTTAAATCTCTAAAATGCCATTTGAGGCAATGTTTGACCAAGGTAGAAGAAGCGGGAAAAGAACTCTCTTCCGAAAATTTTTGGATATTGAAGTCTTGAAACTGCAATTAAATTACACGTTGTAAAAGCGAAATTTTAAGGTATCTTTGAACTCTTTAAGGGGGGGGGGCAGGGTGTCAATGATTTAAATCAATTGATTTTTTTAAAAAAAATCATTGATTTAAATCACTTTTTATTTTAATCCTTAAAAAATTCTCTTGGACAATCCCAATTTCATTATTTTTACCATTTTCTTTTAGAGCGTTGATTTCCATCTACTAAATGGAAAAGTAATCCTACTCATCCCCCCTCCACAGATGCTGGAAGGTTGCAGTCCAAATAATACGTATGCACAAATAGTGCTATTTGTTGTCTAATATGTAAAATAAAGAAAATACATGCAGGTGCAGGGCAGGTGTTGCAAAGAGTGAATTGAGGGGGGAGGGACATGATAGAATGTGTGTGATATACTTTCAGTGAAAAGAAAAAACGAAACCAACCAAACAGAAGATGAATTTTCTATGCCTTGCATTAGTAACTGGGGGGGGGGGGGGGGGCAATCTTTATTAGTGGCTGAAATGGAACATATTCCAGCTTTACAAAACAAAAGCAAAATAAAGAGGGGGGGGGGCTGAATGAAGTGAGGATTGGGTTGAGCTTCCTGCCCCATTTGATTTTTATCCTAGCTAGTAGACAGGATTATTTTCAGATTGGCTCCAACACTTTTTTCTGGGTTTCTTACTGGTGAAGCTTTACTTCAAAGGTGTTTTGGTATTTTTAAAAACTTAAAGGTAAGTTGTTCATAAATAAAAATTAATTGATAGCTGAAATTTCTAATTATTTTTAAAAAAATCAAAAAAATCCGATTTAAATCAAAAAATCTGATTTAAATAAAAAAAAATCCGATTTTTTTGATTTTTTTAAAAAAATCATTGATTTTTTTACACCCTGGGGGGGGGGGGGTCATGAGCCTTCTTTGAATTCATGCTTGGCGGATATACGGGCCTCGACTTCCTACCCTAAACCCGCCACTGAGAGGCACTCTATTCTTTAATTTCACTACTGGTAAAGAGATTGAAAATTACGTGCCCCTTCTTGATCGTCCGTCTTGGACTTCTACCTCTTTTCGACTTTTTTTTTTTTTGTTTTGTTTTGTTCAGCTAAAAGCTTGGAAATTATTTGTGAAAAAACAAAAACCGAAAATGATTGCACTTTATTTTAAATTTCTTGCTGGGAGGAATACTTATACTTTATTTTAAATTTCTTGCCTGGGAGGAATTTTAAATTAATTGAATGTAGCATTACTTTAAAGTCTCTTATTTCATGACTGACTAGAAAAACAGGGGGAATGAGAAGAAAGAGAGAAACGTAATTTGCTGACTAATAATCTGTTGAATATTTTTCATTTAAAGATTTCTATTCAAAATGATTAGGGTTTTTTCTATGCGTTTTCTAATTGAAATATCTTCATTTTCCCAAGACACGTTCTTTTTTCTCTTGAGTAAATCGCAAGAGCTCCCTGACCCTCTTGGGTTGCACCACTGCCTGGTGCCATCTAACGAATTATTTTTTGTAATTTTTTTTTTATTTATTTATGTATTTCAAGCTGAAAGTATAAATAATTTAAGGGTAAACTTAAACCGAAAATAACTACCTTTATTAAAAAAAAAAAAAAAAAAACATTTTTTTGGGGGGGAGGGAGGAAGGGTATAAGAGGGAAAGACCCTCTGGAGCCCTCCCTTATATACACCTTTGAAAACAAAGTTAATAGAGAGTGGGCTTTTTTCTTAAGGATTTTTTCTTTTTTTTTTGAGCAAACATGAACCGAACACCTACTTTTGAAAAAATCTTTCGATTTCGGGGAAATACGCCCTTGATTGACATTAATCAACAAGGAATAAGAACTAGAGAGAAGAGGGAGGGGATAACAAATATTAAATCTGAAAAATTGCTGAATGCATTGAACAAAGTTATTTCAAGGGAAAACCATAATATAGCAGTTATTAACACTGCCTTCGACCCTAGTGACCTAACTTGACATCCAATATAGGAAGAAATAGATCACTCTTTGCAAAAAAAAAAAAAAAAAGAGTAGAAAGTCAAGGAAAAAGAAAAAATAGTCACACAGAACGTACTCATCAAAATTATGAAAGCACAACTGAAGCAAAAAATAGCAAACAATGAAATAAATTAAAATGATCAATAAAAAAGGGAAAAAAAAAAAGAAAATAATAGAAAAGTTGAAAAGATTCAAAAGTAAGTTTTGAAGAAAAAAAAATGTATTGAAGACGATCATAAGTAAAAGCATAAGTATTCTTAAGTTTGTCATAGCATCTAAGAACAATGTACTTAAGTACTACACAAACTACAAAATTTAAAATAGTTTTTAAACATGAATAAATGATCTATTTTTCTTTATTATGCATTATGAGAGTTTTTTAGTTATTAGCCTGCGTTTAATATTTAATTTCTCTTTAATATGATTATGACTGACAAATGCTCGAAAAAAGAACTTAAAAATTGACATTTTTTATTTGGGAAGATAAAAATATCAATTTAGTGGATAACCACATTTTATAAAAAAAATTACTTTTCACTGCATTACCTAAGAAAAAGAGATCGTCTTTCATCTTTCTCTCTCTTAGAATGAGCCAGATTTTGTGAAAAAAGTATAATGTTACAAATCTTGTAAACAGTTGTTGTTTTTCCTGCCTTGCATCATTTTCATTAGTTTTGGTTTTATCTGACGTCATGTTGCAAAAGTATCTGAAGATATCACCTTTATCACTTGTATACCGGCCTTGTAACGTTTTGTAGTTTTTACACTTGCCCTACATTTAATAAGCGTGAAGACATTTTCGCGTGGTTTTTCTTTTTATACTAGAAGTTTCGTGAATGGATTGTTCAAGTTATGAATGAATCGGAACACTCCGGATTTTGCTAGAACGTTGTAGAGGTTTCCTTGAGAGTATAAATAGCTGGCCTTGAACACAGTCAGTTAGTTCTTTTCAGATTTGATTTCTGGAGACTCGTTTTCATTCGCTTGGGCGAATGGTTGTTTTGCTTTTGTAATTGCTTAATTACTGTTCACGTTAGATACGTGGTGCTGAGTTACTGTTGAGAGTACAGTGTACTGTTTTGCTACCTAATTGCTGGATGTTTAGCAATTGTTTCCTGCTCATATTGTAAATAGTGTAAATACTTGTAAATAAATTTATAGTTACTTCCTCAAGATTGGAATGCTCATTTGAAGAAAGTTGAAGGTGCTACGGACTCGTTACAATTTTGGCGCCCAACGTGGGGCATCTTCAAGGACTTTCTTGGAATTACCTGTGAATTCGGACTTTTCTTCCTAAGGACTTTTTGACTTCGGAATTTTATGGTGATTACTCGAGCAATGGAGGAACAACTGCAAAAGCTCCTTGATGCGATCAACGCTGTTAAAAGTGACATGGCTGCGAATCAAGAACAATTAAAAAATGACATGGCTGCGAATCAAGAACAATTAAAAAATGACATGACTGCGAATCAAGAACAATTAAAAATTGATCTGGCAACTAATCAAGAACAATTGAAAAATGATCTAGCTGAAGAAATTAAAAGCGATTTAACGTCAATGAAAAGTTTGGTGGAAACTAAATTTACCAACATGGAAAATAAAGTGGAGGCTCTAGAAGATCGAATCACCACAGTAGAAAACCATGTGGAAAAGAAAATTAAAGAACTTGAATCAAAGTTATCAGCATCCTGCAACAACTCAAGTGACTGTGTAGCTGCAGCTGGAACTTCTCGTCCATCCATCAAACTGGCCACGTTTGACGGGAAGACCTCGTGGAATATTTACAAGAAGCAGTTCCTCATCGTTGCAGAAGCAAACTCCTGGGACTCTTCCACGAAAGCCTGTCACCTTGCAGCCTCGCTGAGAGGGGATGCAGCCGACATACTACAGACCTTCCCAGAGGACAAGCTCCGCGACTTCGATGCCTTATCATCGGCCTTGGAGCTTCGCTTTGGCGAAGCATGCCAAAAAGAATTCAGCCAACTCCAGCTGAAATCCAGACTCCAGAGGGCTGGAGAGACTCTACAAGTTTTTGCAGCAGACGTTGAGAGGCTTTCCCATCTCGCCTTCTCGGACTGTCCTTCGGGTGTTCGCGATAGCCTGGCCCTGAACTACTTCATAGATGGAGTGCGAAATCCAGAAATCCAGACGGCTCTCCGGATGGCGGACATTAAAGATCTTAAATCCGGTCTGGTCTACGCAATGAAGTTCGAGGCTGCACAGTAGGGTGGGGCGAAAAATAAAAAGTTTTTCAGATCAACTTCTAATAGTTGCCAAAAGTTGTCTTTGGTGATAGTTAGCTTTTGTGCAAAATTTGAGAAAAATCGGTTAATATCTTCAGGGGGCGCTGCGATCGCAAAGTTTTATTATAGCTTTTATCGGGATTTTATGGTTAAAATATGAAAAACAATGCCGTTAGCTAATCTCATTGCATCTTTTTTACTCATAAGATATATTCATGCATTCAAAGCATATGAAATAACTCACAAAAAATTATTTTATATGATATATTTATATTTCAAGCATTTAAAAAGAAACAAAAACGTGAAAAAAAGTCATTTTTTTAAATATAAATATATCATATAAAATAATGTTTGTGAGTCATTTCATGCGCTTTGAATGCATGAAAACAAATTTTGAGTAAAAAAACGCAAAGAGACTAGCTAAAGGCATTCTTTTTGATATTTTAACCATAAAATCCATAATAAAGCTATGGTAAAACTTTGCGATCGCAGCGCCCCCTGAAGATATTAACCGATTTTTCTCAAATTTTGCATAAAAGCTAACTATCACCAAAGACAACTTTTGGCAACTATTAGAAGTTGATCTGAAAAACTTTTTATTTTTCGCCCCACCCTACTGCACAGCAAACGTCCCGCAAGGATCGCCATTCAATCAGGGGCGTGGAAGTGCGTGCTCCGGATTCGAACTCAACTTGTCTCTTGGAAATTAAGCGACAAATCCAAGAGCTCTCGGGGACCCTGAAGAAGATTACGGCTCACAAGGACCAAAGTAAACAACCACTGAAGTGCTGGAAATGTGGCGGTGAGGGCCACGTACGAAAGAACTGCGAAGCTCGCCAAGAAAAGAAGAAGTCTCCCAAAGTTTTCCAGATTTCCCCAAGAAGTGGCGGCTGCAACGGACTCTTCATTTACGCTTATGTGAATGGGTTTCCCTGCGAAATGATTGTGGACACAGGAGCCAACGTTACCATTATTAAGACTGATGTGGCTCGTCAATTTGGACTCAAGATCTTATGGACGCCGCCCTGCGTTACTCTTCAAACTGTGACAGGTGACAAAATTGAGATTGAAGGAAAAGTGAACTTAGAAATAATGTTCGGAAGCGCCACTTACCATCACACGGCATTCGTCGCTGACATTACAGATCCCTTCATTCTCGGACTTGACTTTTTGAGAAAATTTGATTTTTCTATCGACCTTAAAAATAATGAGCTGCACTCGATGAGGGAAGACATAGCAATTTTCAATGCTGAAAATAACTTAAAATCCGCTCATCAAATAATAGCCCAAACAGATTTATTGATTCCCTCTAGATCAGAAGTACTAATACCTGGCCCCATCAAAGAAAACAACAGCTTTAAATTCGGCCTCATTGAATATCCTAACCAGAATAATAGCCCAAAAGGAGTACTGGTGGCCTCTACGCTTGTGGACCTTTCAAGGAATGTAGTTCCTGTGAGAGTCGCCAATGTAAGTGAAAGACCGAGGAATATTAAGAAAGGAGAAGTGTTGGCAACTTGTACTCCCGTAAACTGCATCATCAGAAGAATTGATTCCTCCTCCGCTGTGTCTTCCGAGTCCTTGACTTCGAAATTAATTGAGAGTGCACCATTATCGAAGGATCAAAGAAACGCTGCGGAAAAATTGGTGGACAACTTCAAGCAGGTGTTTTCATCTACACCCGAAGATGTTGGTCGCACGAGTTTAGCGCAGCATAGGATCGACACTGGAGATCATCCCCCTATCAAGCAGCATCCAAGACGACTACCGTTCGCCAAGAAGGAAGAGGTTGAGATCCTCGTGAAAGAGATGCAGGAGAATGACGTCATCGAACCCTCATCCAGTCCTTGGGCATCCCCTATCGTCTTGGTCCGAAAGAAAGACGGCTCCACCAGATTTTGTGTTGATTACCGACGCCTGAATGACATCACCAAGAAGGATAGTTACCCTCTTCCACGGATCGATGACACTCTGGACACCCTTTCCGGACACAAGTGGTTTTCGACCCTGGATTTAAAGAGCGGCTACTGGCAGGTGGAGATACACCCCGACGACCGAGAGAAGACGGCGTTTACAACCGGACAAGGCTTGTGGCAGTTTAAAGTGATGCCCTTCGGCCTCTGCAATGCACCAGCCACGTTCGAGCGTCTTATGGAATCAGTGTTACGAGGACTCTTTTTTGAATCCTGTCTCGTCTACTTGTACGACATCATCATCATAGGACGCAGTTTTGAGGAACATTTGGCTAATCTTAGGAAGGTGCTGCAAAAGCTTAAGGAAGCCAACCTGAAGTTAAGCACGTCCAAATGTAATTTGTTCCGCCGTGAGGTGAACTACCTTGGTCACATTATCTCTTCTGAGGGTGTACGAACAGATCCAGATAAGGTATCCGCAGTCAAGAATTGGAGCCGCCCCGAAAATGTCCATCAGCTGCGAAGTTTCCTGGGGCTCTGCACGTACTACAGGAAGTTTGTGAAGGGTTTTTCCAACATTGCACGACCTTTGCATAAGCTGACGGAGAGCAAACAAAAATTTGAATGGTTCTAAGTAGAGATGAGTTCGGGCTCACTTTTGAAGGCCCGAGACCGCCCAAGCCCGAGAATTTTTAATCCGAGCCCGAGTGATATTGTCTTGTTTTGAGCTCGACCCAGCCCGAGCTCGAGTGTATCAAACATCAATATATATTTTTAATTTCCACTTGGGATGCACTGCCATATGGTATATCGTAATAGCAATCGCAAATATATTATAAGTGGGTACTATCTTTTTGAATCATTATTATTATTATTATTGCTGCCATTAAGAAAAACCACTCTCGCGCTCTTTAAGTACCCCTATATTTTATTCCGTGAACGTTGAATTTGTATAAAAACTGACTATCTTAATATGAGATCGAGCCCGAGCCCGCCCGAGCCCGAAAGTTGCTTGAAGTTAAAGGGCCCGAGTTCGTATCGGGCTCGGGCTTTTGGGCTCGGGCCGAGCCCGGCTCATCTCTAATCCAAAGAATGCGAGGATGCATTTCTACAACTGAAGGAGGCTTTAACATCAACGCCTATTCTCTCTTATCCTCAACCTGAAAAATCCTTCATACACTGCTCGACATTGAAAATGCAACACCAAGAAGGAGTGGTCAGAAATTGATGAAATTTGGTAAGAAGACAGAGACAGCATGGAACAATAAGTGATATTTATTTCAAAATAAATAAGCAAAATTTAGAGCGAGGACGGCGTCGGCTCAGTAAGAAGTAGGACCACCGTGGACAGCGATGCACGAAGAAACACGTCTAGGCATGGAGTCAATAAGCCTGCGGATGGTGTCCTGAGGGATGGCACTCCATTCCCTTTTAACCATTTGCCACAATTCGTCCTCTGAACGAGGCAGTGGCAGGTTCTGCAAACGGTGTCCAATCACGTCCCACACATGTTCGATTGGTGACAAGTCAGGAGAGTATGGCCAGGAAAGCATCTGTACACCTCGTAGAGCATGTTGGCTGATTCGAGCACTGTGAGGCGTTATCCTGTTGAAAAATTGCATTTGGCAGACCCTGAAGGTAGGGGATTGCCACCGGCCGCAGTACATTATCTACATATCGTTGGGCCGTCATCGTGCCCCGAATACGAACTAGAGGTGATACGGAATTGTATGCAATAGCGCCCCAAACCATTATGCCACGTTGTCGCGCTGTGGGGCGTTCCACAGTTACTGCCGGATTCGATCTTTCTCCACGTCGACGCCACACACGTATGCGATGACTATCGCTGGACAAACAGAAGCGGGATTCATCTGAGAACACTACGGTTTTCCATTCTGCCATCCATGTCGCTCTGGTCCGGCACCATTCCAAACGTTGGAGTCTGTGCTGTGAGGTCAATGGCAGTCTTCTTAGCGGGCGCGGTGATTGCATGCCACGTGCAACCAGTCGACGGGAAATGGTTTTGGTCGACACAGGAACATCCAGGGTACCTTGCACGTGCTACAGAATCGACGTACAAGTGACTTGCGGGTCCGCCACAGCTTGTCGGTGAATCCGTCGATCCAAGCGGTCTGACGTCACTCTGGCTGCACCTGTACCCCTCAATATGGCTACATTTCCTCTTTCCAACCATCTCCGACACAGCCGATGCACAGTGCTTGCATCCATGTGGGTATCAGCTGCAATTTGACGTATGGACCAACCTCCCCTTCTCAGTCCGATCACCATGCCCCTTGTAAAGTCGTCTATATGCTGGAAGTGTCTTCGTTGAGGACGGCGTGGCATTTCCTCCTATCACACGTATCCTTCGAGACAAAAACCAAATTTCTCCGATAATTAGTCTGGCAGAAAAACCAACATGAACATAGTCCACTTTTCAACTTCATTCTCTTATATCTTACTTCACGTGCGTCGGAGAGCTGCGCATTTCATACCATTTGCATAACTTAGTGACGTGCGTCTACGGTAAAATTTGCATGAATTTCTGACCACTCCTTCTTGGTGTTGCATTTTCAATGTCGAGCAGTGTACTTGACACTGATGCGAGCCACGAGAGCGTTGGAGCTGTTTTATCTCAAGAAATAGACGGTAACGAGCATGTCATCGCCTACTGGAGCAAATGCTTATCCAAGTCGGAGCGAAATTATTGTGTCACGAGAAAGGAATTGCTCGCCATAGTTAAAGCTGTAGAACATTTCCATCATTACCTCTACGGCCGTAAATTCCTGCTCCGGACCGATCATGCCTCTTTAACTTGGCTTTTGAATTTCAAGAATCCAGAGGGCCAGGTAGCCAGGTGGATACAGCGGCTCCAGGAATATGACATCGAGATTAAGCACCGAAAAGGTTTGTCACACGGTAATGCAGACGCATTATCAAGAAGACCTTGTTCTGAGAACTGCCATTATTGCTCCCGAATAGAGAAACAATACGAGACGACAATCCCTACTGCCTGTCAAGTTACTGCTACTTCATCATCTTCAGATCCTGATCCATGGAGTGACGACCAAGTAAGAAAAGATCAGCTTGAAGACCCAGACCTAAAGCCTATCATAGAGTTAATGGAAAAAGACAGTCGGCGACCTAGTTGGCAAGACATTTCTATCTACAGTCCTGCAACGAAAAGATACTGGGCCCTATGGAAATCTCCTCAGTTTCGGAATGGCGTCCTGTATCGGAAATGGGAATCTGACGATGGTAAAGCATTCAAATGGCAGTTACTCCTTCCCAGATCAAGAATTCCAGACGTTTTAAAGGAATTGCACAGTAGTCCGACTGGAGGACATTTTGGTGTCTTGAAAACCCTCCACAAGGTTCGAGAGCGCTTCTTCTGGAGCAAGGCGAAGGATGACGTAGAGAAGTGGTGCCATTCTTGCGACGCCTGTGCCGCCCGTAAAGGACCGAAGAGAAGAAGCCGCGGGAAGCTACATCTTTACAACGTAGGAGCTCCTTTCGAACGAATCGGGATCGACATTCTTGGTCCTCTACCGAAAACTACTGAGGGGAACAAATACATCCTCGTTTCCATTGACTATTTCACCAAATGGCCCGAAGCATATTCCATTCCGGATCAAAAAGCTACCACTGTAGCAGAGACTCTAGTCCAGTATTGGATCTCGAGATATGGGACACCTTTGCAGATCCACTCCGATCAGGGGAGAAACTTCATCTCTGCTGTATTTAAGGGCCTATGTAAAATCCTCAAAATTGAGAAAACTCGAACGACACCACTACACCCACAATCGGACGGCATGGTGGAGAGATTTAACTGGACAATCCTTAATAATCTCTCGCTTATGGTCTCCAAAAATCAACAGGATTGGGACAAGAAACTTCCTCTGTTCCTGCTGGCCTACCGCAGTGCTGTCCACGAGACCACCGGATATTCCCCATCACAGATGCTCTTCGGCCGAGAGCTTCGGCTACCTTGTGATCTCGTCTTCGGTCTCCCTCCGGATGCGCCTTCATCGCCTGAGGAGTACGTCCAGGATCTTCAGGCCCGGTTGGAAGACGTTCATCACTTCGCACGGGAGCGAATCAACATCGCGACGGAGAAAATGAAGACCCGATACGACACAAGGTCCACTGGCCATGACTTTCAAGAAGGTGACAAGGTGTGGCTATGGAATCCTATCCGACGTAAAGGTCTGTCACCCAAATAAAATTGCAGTCGCATTGGGATGGACCCTACACAGTCCTTCACCGGCTGAACGACGTCGTAGTGAGGATCCAGAAGTCATCACATTCAAAACCTAGGGTTGTACATTATGATCGGCTAGCCCCATACTATGCCCACAGTTCCTAAAGTAAATCTAAAGCTACCATGGTAATTTGTTTGTAAATTTTGTAAATAACTTTTGCCTTTAATTGTTTGTAATATTACTCAATGTTATTATTTCTTTTACGTTCTCATTGTTATTTTGTTTATCATGTTTATGATTGGTCATCATGTAATGTGTGCATCTGTAAGTTTTCCCTTGCTTCCTTTCTGGGGATTGTACTGCCCGGGACGTGCAGTTCTTTGGAAGGGGGCAATGTTACAAATCTTGTAAACAGTTGTTGTTTTTCCTGCCTTGCATCATTTTCATTAGTTTTGGTTTTATCTGACGTCATGTTGCAAAAGTATCTGAAGATATCACCTTTATCACTTGTATACCGGCCCTGTAACGTTTTGTAGTTTTTACACTTGCCCTACATTTAATAAGCATGAAGACATTTTCCCGTGGTTTTTCTTTTTATACTAGAAGTTTCGTGAATGGATTGTTCAAGTTATGAATGAATCGCAACACTCCGGATTTTACTAGAACGTTGTAGAGGTTTCCTTGAGAGTATAAATAGCTGGCCTTGAACACAGTAAGTTAGTTCTTTTCAGATTTGATTTCTGGAGACTCGTTTTCATTCGCTTGGGCGAATGGTTGTTTTGCTTTTGTAATTGCTTAATTACTGTTCACGTTAGATACGTGGTGCTGAGTTACTGTTGAGAGTACAGTGTACTGTTTGCTACCTAATTGCTGGATGTTTAGCAATTGTTTCCTGCTCCTATTGTAAATAGTGTACATACTTGTAAATAATTTATAGTTACTTCCTCAAGATAGGAATGCTCATTTAAAGAAAGTTGAAGGTTCTACGGACTCGTTACAATATTTTAGTTCAAATTATTTTTTAATTTAATAAGCCGGTGGCGTACTCAAGGGGTGGGCTTATATGGTTGCAGCCCCTTTCGAAGTTTTCAAAACGAATTTTTTGCATTTCAGCTTTAATATTTTGTTACCCTTTCTTTCATTTTAAAATCGCAACATCAGAATGAGTTTTCAGACCAAATAATTAAGTATAAGACAAAATTAAAAGAGAATACAAAATACACTGGCGGAAAAAAAATCCCAACACCAGGAAAGACTTGTGTTAGATAAATGAAATTTGGTAGGCGTGTTTATACAACTGAAAGATGACATCGATTGAAATTTCGCGCTCCGCGCATAGGTGTGGCGCAGCTGGCGTCACTCGGAACATGCAAATAAGGCTTGTTTTAAAAGCGTGTTGTGAAGCTCGTGAGTATTATTTTTCCGTGAAATGTGACGAATTGCGTTCATGTTAGCCAGGAATGCCTTTAAAAAGACGAAGAAGCCATTATCAACAGCTCACCGAGTTTGAACGAGGTCGTGCAATTTGGTTACAAAAAGGTGGATTTTCATTTCGCGATATTGCAGAAAGACTTGGGGGAGAATGCTTCCACCATGCATGATTATTGGAAGCTATGGTCAAGGGATGGTACTACCTCAAGAATATCGAGTTTCGAGCTGTCACGGTGCCACGTGGCACGACTGAGAAGGAAGATCGCCGAATCTTGCGTACGGCTGTGGCGCATCGTACCGCATCTGCGGCTGACATTCGAGCTGCAGTTGGTACCATCGTGACCCAAGGAACGGTAAGAAAATGTTTACTTCAAAGACAGCCTCGAGCCAGGCAACCTATAGCCGATACTCCATTGACTGCAAACCATTGCCGTTTCCGACGGCAGTGGTGCCAAGACAGAGCTCATTGGAGGTTGGAGTGGAGATCTGTTGTCAAGAGCATGGGCGTCGCTGCCTGCTGGAGATTGGGGGGGACTTTGGAAGAAAGAAATGCTAGGAAAAATTCATGTTTTTAAACATGTTTAGCCTTTGTAAAGACTAGTGAACATTGCAATTTTCAAATAAGGACCACAAGGAGTCATATTCTGACCCGTCGTGGGGGGGGGGGTGCTGACCCCCCCCCCCCCCCGCATTAATTTTAAACACATCTTAAACACTGAGGGAAAAAATGGGTTCAGCTTCTTTTCTAAGAGGGAAGTCATAACTAGATCAGAGAGTTCCTAATCGTAAATATATTATTTACCCAGAAATAAGAGAGTACGGGGGTTTCGCCCCCAGAAGTTTTTTCGAATTTGTGGTCTTAAAAATGCATTTTAGACGATATTTGGTAATGTTATGGGAGGAGAGGTTCGAGGGTGCTCTTCTGTCCATTTTTTTGATATCGAAACGTTAAAAACTCCCTTATTATCTCTGATCGTACTATGGAAATCTTAAAAATACAATTATAGATAATATCTGGTTGTTTTAAGAAAAGGGAAGTGTGGGGGTTCTCCCCGAAACTTTTTTTCAAAATGTAACTGCAAAAACGCAGTTTTAGACGATCTGCGTTGATGTTAGGGGAGGGGAGATTTAGACCCCCCCCCCCGGAACTTTTTCAAAATTGATGGGTCATCTTTGGTAACTTTAAGAGGACAGACAAATATTCGAAAAACGTGATTTTAGTTGACTTTCAATGATATTAGGGTAGGAATTTTCGAGAACTCTCCTTCGGAAACCAAAGTTTAAGCCCTTTAACCCTCTCGGCACCCTGGACCTCATATGAGGCTCCTACTTTTGAACTCAATTTTGGAAGAAGTAAACACTTAAAATGATTTTTTTTCCCTTAGGAGCCACATATGTGATCTACATGAATAGGTGGAGTCACTGACCGAAAAAAAAATCATTTAAAGTGTTTACTTCTTCCAAAATTGAGTTCAAAAGTAGGAGCCTCATATGAGGTCCAGGGTGCCGAGAGGGTTAAAACGAAATATAGGACGATCTTAAATGTTGTTGACAAAACAGAGTGGGAAACGGAGACGCCTCCTTTTTTAATGAGAAATATGTTTATTCAAGTTGAAGAGGCAAAAGAATTTAAAAAAAAAATGGTTTTTACTCCCACACCTCACATTTTATGCTCACGTTACAGTATTCAAAATTCATGCATTTGATCAATAACAATGCAAAAGCTTAATTTAGTGCTTGAAAAAAATTTAATGTTTTTCATCCTGCTTTTATTGCGTCATAGTTTTTACTTTTGATAAAAAAAAATAATTAAAAACGATTAAATATAAGTTTTCAAGGGGAAGACTGTCTAAAAAGCTCTGACTTCTTAATATACAGTGTAATTTACCAGGGAAAAAAGTTCCCTTTATAATTATTTATCTGGCATTTTGATATCTAACAATGTGTGAAAAATCTTTCTAATATTTTTTTTTTCGTTTAATTTAATTTATTTTTATTATTACTTCTTACCCTCATCTAAAAGCAAGCATTTGTTTTGCTTTAATATTGCCTGTACTGAAAACGATCTTTCACCTAATTCTAAAAGTTCCATTTCGAAATTTATAATTCTCAGCTAAAAATTCGGTTTGAAAATTTTTCAATTTAAAATAATTTGTATGAAAGATAAATAACTTGCTTTTTTTTTAAATGATAGTTCAGTTCTTTTTAAAGCTTTTCATGGAAATGCAGCGATAAACTTTCAAAAAAGAATTTAGTTATCAAAATAATACTCATAACTAAACAAGCCTTATTATTTCCTCACTTAAAAGATGAAACAGAATATTTTCCACGTAAACTATTTCTTAGTTATTTGAAAATATAATTCTAATTTGGAAAAAAATATTTCGTTTATCAACACTACTATTATTGAACGTTTTCTTTACAATTCAAATTTCATAAAAATGTATATCAATTAGTAACTACAATAATAAGAAAATACTAAGCTAACAAGAAAATACAGGTAATTTTCTCTTGTTGTGTTTTACTTAACTTGTTCAAAAATTTGAATTACTTAGATCAAAAATAAGCATCTTAATACTGATTAGTATACGCTCATCGAAAATATTCCAATCAAATATCTTGTAATGTTCATTGTAAATAAATATGAAAAAGCATTTCAACTAAAAATCAGTTTAGTAGTATAAAAAAAACTCTGCATAGTCTACTTATGTTAGCGTAGTATGATTAAGGGGCACACAGGGGCGGATACAACTGAGGGGCGATGTAGGCGATCACCCCCTCCTTTGAGGACCTCCCACCAGTAGTTTTCCGATATTGAAACTTAAAAAATCTTTTAGACAATTTATAAATGTTGGAGGAAAGAGGTTTGATGCTCTTCCCCGGAAATATTTCGGAATTCAAGTCCGAAACTTTTGTGATTAATATTTGCGAACCAGTATACATAATAAAAAGTAAGTTATAAAAACCAATTGCCCTTCCCTTGAAAAATTTCTAGATTCGCTCTTGGGGGCATATTAGTATTTCCTTCAATGCTTAAGCAATTTGTGGTACTGATGTCTTTAAAATCGCTTTGTGTGCTCACTCTTACCGGTAAAGGTATACGGAGTTAACAATAAATTTTGTTATATATCTTTTATGTTATAATAAAAACAATAAAATGAGTAAAACTTACATGATTTATTTCCTCCAAAAATGATACTCTTTACTGGATAGGACATGCTGTACTGAACCGATGGATAGCTCTATACTTTATGAAAGGAGTCGTTCCACGAAGAAAGATCCCTCTCTAGCTTTTCTCCGAAAAAATTTCTTGCTCACATCATGTGGCAAAACAGGTGGACACATTAGTGCCAATCTAAAGTACTTAAAATCCCTTCCTCTCTGGGGGTACACTACGGGGAGTCAGAGAGAGATTTTTTTAGTGTCCATTGTGATGCAGCTGGACACTGTCATCCTTCCCCCTTAAATGAGTTGGCAGGGAAAGAGGGATGGGTGTCGTTATCAGAGACAGGATCATGAGAAAAAATTGAGATGGGGTAAAGTGTACAAAAGAAAATTTATTTCTTGGATAACAGGTTGTCACGTTCCCTGCTTTTAATGGCAGGTTCTCGATGGGCGTATTCCGATGTAATTCCTTTCTACAAAAAAAAAGAAAGGATATTCATACTTTGCTAATACTGTAACGTAAATTTCGTTAGCTGGCATTGGGAATTAATTCATGAAAATATTGGGGAGAGGGGGGGGGACTTTGTACTATTTCGAAATGTAGGAAAGGGGGAATTGTCCCGTCCCCGTGCCACGACACCCGCGAGCTCAATGGAGATAATATTCACTTTAAGGCAGAGGTGTAATTCTTAGGGGGGAAAAGGAAAGTGGGGAAACGTTTGCTGCAGGACTCAGCCCCTGCGCCCCCCCCCCCCACAGCGCGGACTAGACCACATCTTCGAGAGAGAACGGGATTCGACCTCAATTTTAAAAGCCCTTCAAGGATCAAGTGACCAAGGAAAACACAAGAAACCCCCTCAAAGATTTATTTATTACTTCTCCCTCTACCTTCCCTGTCCGAGCGAGGAGGGAGGGGGTGGGGTAGGAAAAGGGAAAGTCTCTATTGTTAAGTGGAGGAATTGGATCTTACTACGCAGTGATGGGTTTTGTAGGAGGAAAATGATGTCTCCAATAACGATGCTAAAAGCACCAAAAGCCCGAGACAGCTGCATGGGAAATTAACTGAGACGGTCTTTCAAGTTGATACGGAAGTTTTTGTTATTTCAGGAGTGCTAATTTAATTTTGATTTCGAAACGTCCCGATTTTTTTTCTTCAAAATTATTTTAAAATATTGTGGGGGGTCTTCTGGTGATTTGAAAATATTGGGGGGGACATGTCCCCCTCGTCCCCCCCGCCAACGACGCCCGTGGCTCAGGAGCGCCAGAAGGGAGGTCCAGGGAGGTCACCAGGACCTCCCAAATATCTTCCTCATTCGGCAAATTTGGACAACGATTCGGCACATTCAGGAATAGTATCGAAGTATTATTTTGCAATAAATAGTGTGTTGCGGTTGTAATCTTTCTTTGTTACACATTTGTTATCTTTGAAAATGAGAATATCCGATTAACAAAAATATATCTCATTCTTTTATTGAATTTATTTACCATAAACCAAACCGTTTCTTTCCTTGGCGCCTCTCGATGAATTCCATATTGTGTGTAGCAGGACCCCAGACAAGACGGATAATATAAAGTGAAAATGCTGCAATGCATAAATGTTGCACTTTGAACGCAAAGAACTCTAATTTTATGCACGGCGACTTCAGTTTTATTTTTTGCTTTACTAACAGATTTTTTCATTTCTCGTACTGAAAAATACTATCTGCTTAGCTTCATTTATTTAGTTCCATTTCTTGACTTTCTTCACTACGAAAATAATCGACCGTCGATATTGTTTTTCGTTTTAATTTTAGTACTGAAATACATCTATCAGTTTTACTTAATTTATTGATTTTGCTTACAATGAAGAGAATACGTAAACGACATAAAGTTGAGTGTTTAATTTGTGGAAGTACTTTTGATTACGATTATAAACGAAAACATGAGGAACTTTGCCACGGTGGAAGACATATCTCTGTTAAAAATTGCTGGAGCTCCAAAATATCCATTTGATACTGCAAGAAAGAAAATAAAGACTGCTTCAAGCAGCGAATTATCGCCATTAACAGTTAGTTTTAAATTGATCTTTTTTTCTTCCTCTTTTAATTTGTTTCAATGCATTTTTTTACTCACTGATTTAAATCAATGGCCATAGGACTCCCACACTTGAGAGCCTGTTGCAATACATTTTGGGAACCCCTTGTTTAACGTGAACATTTTTTCATATGCAGTTTAAATTCCTTTCCGGGCTCTTATGTCACAGTAGCGACATGTATGACTTCTTAAATCCGCCACTGACCTTAATAATTAGAAACAAATTAATTTCTTCGTTAAAAGTCGTCATGCCTTTGGAAAAATTGTGTAAAAATTTTAGCCATAAATTAATTTTAATCTTAGTTCAAAATATTTTTCGGACATTATGCTTTTTTCTTAGAATTTAATAAAATTAATTTTCATCATTTTCAATTAATTATGCATGTAATATATGAAGAAATTATGTTGAAAAAAATCCCGTTATAATTTCGTTGGTTCGCCAGTGAAAAATAAGCTATACTAATAGTGTATTTTCTGTGGAATTGCGTGTGTGTAACTTAACCTTTTTCGGCTAGCAACTGATTCGCGTTAGTGGCGCAGCCATAAGTAAAAAAAAATAAGGAAAAAAATGACATATTCGTTTTGCATACATAATTTCCCTACATTGCAAAAAATAAACTGTCATTTTTGCAGAAAACTACTAGCAGCCGAGATTCCAATTTAAAACTGTAAAATGCAGAGTAATAAACTAAAACTAGAAATTGTACAGTTTCTTACTGTAAAGTTAGAAATTTTGGTTTTTTGTCGTAAAATTTAACTGTATTATACTGTAAAAACAACATACATTTTTTACAGTGTACTCGTATACCTTAAGAAATCTCGAAGTTTAATTAATACCGTTATACATAGTTTTTATTGGATCCTTCACCCAGAATGAAATCATACTGAGTGCCTGAGTTCACTCAATAATTTGCTCTTTCAAGCTTCAGAACGTCCACAGTTCTGCTTCACCAAAGATACAAGTATTGTTATTAGTTGCTTTCAGAATTTACAGAACCACTTCGGAAAACAGTAAAAATATCAATAAGACACAACGGTTTGTGTACATACTCGTATTTTTTCATTCGGCACATTTTGAAGTTCCATTCGGCAAATTGAGAATTTTCCCCCTCCCAAAAATTTAAGTTCGGGGCGCCCCTGTCTGTTGTAGTTTTTGATGAAAACAGATTCTGCCTTATTGCCAGTGGTAGGTGTATATTGGTCAGAAGGAGGCCAGGGGACCGCATGTATCCAAGCGGTCTACGGCCTAGACACACGGGACCCACACCTGGAGTCATGGTCTCTGGAGCAATTTCCTACGACAGCAGGGGCTCTCTTGTGGTTATCCCAAACTCAGTGAGTTAAAATTTGTCGTCAGTCTGGTAATTTAACCAGTAGTACAGCCCTTCATGAGTAGCATTCAATGGGGAGTTTTCCAACAGGATAACGCTCGCCCTCACATCGCTGCTGTAACGCAATGTGCTCTACAGACTGCTGACATGTTACTATGACCTGCAAAATCACCAGGTCTGTCTCCCATTGATAACGTATGGGATATCATTGGACGGCACCTCGAGCATTATCCACATTCAGCAATGACGGTCCTAGTATTGACACAACAAGTGCAACAAGCATGTAACTCCATACCACAAAGTGACATTCGGCACCTGTATGACATAATGCATGCACGCTTGGAGGTTGGAGGCTTGCCTTCAAAATTCTGAAGGTTACACCCTCTGTTAAATTAACATAATTTCACATTTGCACAGCATTTTCTTGAGCTAAAATTAGCCAGTGATCTTGTACATTTAATCAATTAAACATGTTAACTAGACAATTGCATTACCCAAATTTCATTACTCTACGGTAATTTTTTCTTGGTGTTGGGATTTTTTTTCCGCCAGTGTATGATTTGTTTTTCAAGTTTTGGCTCGTCTATTTTACTGTATGTCACGTCTATGATTATTTTGCGCAATTCAATTTTGTTCGTTTTTATTGCAAATATGCTTCAAAAACACCGATTAATGCTTGTTCATTCATAAAACTATTTCAATTATATTTAAACAAATGTGATTGAAACCCAGTGTTACGAACAATAATAAAATTAACGATATTAAAGCACAACTTTTCGAAAATATTGCAAGCATGTGATTCTCCGTCAGTAAAGAAAACATTTTCAAACTTTTTTTTATCATTTTCTGTTTTCATCAAAACGCTATTACGTTTTTATAGCAACTATAACGATTAAAAATGTAATAAGGATGTACTTTTATTATATTAAATGAATATTGACATCACAAATTTGAATCATTTACTTCACTTAGCTACATTTTATGAGGTGCCCCCCCCCCCTCTCTAAGAGTCTCGGCTCAACCTTCCCCCCCCCTTCCCCGAAACAACTTGTCTGCATACGCCGCTGTAATAAGCAGTAACATAAAATTATAAAATTTAGGCCTGAAAAAGGTTCATATCAGGCAGCCAGAAGCAAAGGGATGTAAATGCCAAAATAAAAAATTTTGAGACAACTAAAGTAAATGGTAGCAGAATCTCTGATTTGTTTTGTGGCACGAGATGATACTAGTAACCCTGATAAAAACTGATCTATAGCATGACTCAGAAAACTTTTTCCAATGAAAGCCTACCTAAGGTTTGATCTTTAACCACGTTTACTCAAAACTCGAATTTTTCCATTTACATACCTTTTGTTTCTCATTGCATTATAAAAAATTGCATAATTTATGATTCCACACTTCTCCGAATTATTATTTCAGTAATACAACAAGTATGGAGAAGGTCAGGATAAAATCTGACTCACGGGGGGGGGGGGACCCTCAGATGCCTTCCTTACATTTAACATTATCGACAATCCTAAAAACGGTTTTGACTAAAAAAATTCCTTCTGGTCGGTAATTCTGGTTGCATTAGTGGGTAACTGATGACGAAAACGAAAATAATCTTTCTGCTGATTTTTGTCCCCCTGTTTCAAAAAAAAAAAATAAATAAATAAATAAATAAATAAATAAATAAAGTGCCAAACATTGAAAATTTTGACAGTGGGCCTAATTCCCCCTTGCCTCCTCAAACATGCTGGTATAATACTTAAATAAAATAAATGTGAAAAACTGTAAATGATACTCTGATTATGATTTTCATTTGATTTTGCAAAACTTCTGGTTCTAAATTTTAAGTGTCCAAGGGTTTCGAAAACTTTTCTCGGGAGAGCCTCAGAAGACTTCTCTTTTTTCGCTAGTTGACTTAAAATTACGTATTTGGAGCTTAGGTTCTTTTTCTTTTTTTTTTTTTTTTGTCCTAGCATTGGCAGAGATGGCTTTGAATTGCGCTTTTAAGATTTCAATTTCGAAAATTTTCAGAGGCAGTGTCCATGAATATCTCACTTTTAACAGTATCATAGTCATAGGTCGCCCAAAATTGTATTTTTTAAGCTACAATTTCGAAAAATTTCTTTAAAAGAGCCCCTGCTGACCTCCACTCTCTAACAGAATCGTAGATGAAACCTGCTTGTTTAAAAGTTTCAGTTTGAAAAAAAAGGACTTGTGATTGTCCCTGAATCTTTTTTTAATAACATTGCCCAAAAAATGTCTTTTCTATAATAATAAAAGCAAGTGTAATGTGTCTGTCTGTCTGTCTGCCTGTCTGTCCATTTGACCGAGCTCTCCAGCCAAATCTATCGCACGCAGGGACCTGGAATTTTTTACACGGAAGCACAAAGGGGCTGGTCACCAGACCTCGAAGCCCGATTTTCGATTTTTGAATTAGAAAAACTTTAAAAAAATATTTATGAAACTTCTTCTCGAGATCGCTGCTCGCCAATACAATATGTGTTATCGTAAATCCTTACTTCAACGAGCGACCCGATGGTCAAGTGGTTCTGCGCGTCAGGTTGAAGTTCCTGATGGAATGAGATCGAATCCAGACCCGCAAGGATTTTTTCGAACAGCTGCATGTTTTTTTTTTTTTTTTTTGAATGATTTTAATGATTGTGATGTCCTTATGCAGGTACATCCCCTCATGGGGATCTACCCCATATTTTTTTATAGTACAAAATGACAGTTTTGGTTGGATCTTTGTTAAAATTGGCAATGGGGTCCTTCGATGCTGAAGAATTTTCTTATGGACGTTTGCGCCATTTTTGGGGGCTTTGAATCGATTGTGGCAATAAATGGTTTTTGATTTGCGGCACTTATATTATTTTTTCAAAAATTATATACACTATCAATTATATTATGTTAGTTTTTGTACCTTTATAAAATTCTGTATTTTATACCTTTCATTTACGTCAAATTCAAGGTAAAATTAAAAGTCAAAAATTCTGAAGAAGATAAATATATGTTAAAAATTAAAGTAACTATTTTTTGTGATTTTCATATTGTTTGTGACCAAAAAACATCATTACAAACAAATAAAACGTATCAAACACCATGAGTGTTGAGTTATGAGGCAAAATCTGCTGTGTAATGTTTTTTTTTCACTGCGAGAGGGGGGGGGGGGGGTATGAACGACCATTAAAGTGACACAAATTTTTAAAAAATAAAGGTTGGATCTTCAATTATCTTGCTTCGTAATTTGAACCCGCCCCGGCTGTGCAACGGTACGCGATTAGTCATTCGAAAATTAATGTAAAACGTGATCGAAGCCAGGATTTTAAATGGCAAGTTCAGAGGTGAAAATATACTCATACCACGGATTCCTATTATCCTACAGATGTGCCAATTCAATTCAAACGTATTCAGTTTCTGATTAGATTGGCATTTGCAATGACTATCAACAAATCCCAAGGTCAAACGATGTCTGTTTGTGGCTTAGATTTGAGAACACCATGTTTTTCACACGGACAATTTATACGTGGCATGCTCTCGAGTGGGTAAACCATCCAGTTTGTTTGTTAGCTAAAGATGGACTAACAAAAAATATTGTTCACGCTATAGCATTAAGAGATTGATATTGTTTAATAGTGTTACTGTCGTAATTGTTTAATGATATATAATTTTAAGGAATAAATTATAATAACTTAAAAATAATGTTTGCCTTTTGTTATTTTTATATTCCCTCATCGTTCACAGCGCTCCATGCTTATTTCACGCATATACAACATTCTTACATACATACAATATACACATTCTACCATACATACATACTTACAATAAGTAAGCTATTTTTTGTTTACACTAGAAATTGCTACTATTGTGATTTGTTGCTATACACACTACTATTCCTGCGCTATTCACTTATCTGCATTTTCTAAATGCACGGGCAACGCCGGGCGGGTACAGCTAGTTTAGACTAAAATTTCGAACAACTCGGAGGAGAAACCCTCGGAACACCGTTTTTTTGGTAATATATTTATTATCACGTTCATTCTTCTAATATTTAGCTCTGGTTTTGACTTTCTTAAAAGATTTATTAAAAACTTTCTTTACGTTAAAGATGGTTTGAAAAAATTCAGAGGCACCAATTTAAGACGTTCATCTAATCTTTTGACCTCGAAATGTACATTTCCAGAGGTTATATAAAATCTTCGCTCCCAGCTATAGTGGTAACCCATTACTGAAACTCTGCGCACGCAGGCTCGTCATTTCAAGGTTTTCCGGGTGGGGGGGGGGGGCAGAGGGTAAAAGCACACTACAATTTCACCAGAAAACAACAAAAACAACGCCCACTTATATGTAACTACATTGATTTCTCAAAGTCGGGGGGGGGGGATTGACCCCCCCCCCGAAATGACGGGTCTGTGCGCACGCCTTGTGTGATCCCTCTGATTTGAATCCGTGCTTAGCGTTTTTCTTGAATTTGCAGCCCTTGAAAGCAGGCATCCAGCTCACGGGCCCCTTCTTTTGTTCCTAAATCCAGCACTGATAAGCACCTTTCATTTCTTTCACCACTGGTAAAGAAATTAAAAATTATGAGGTCCTTTCTTGGCGGACCCGGCTTCTACCTCCTTTCGAAGATTTTCTTTTAGTTTTCTTTCTTTCTTTTTATATTTATTTTTTGAGCTGAAAGCTCGTAAATTATTTGTGGACAAAGTCCAACCGAATAACTACTTTTATTTTAAATTTCTTGCTGGGGAGGAGTAAGGAGCGTTGCATTTGCATTATTTTGAATATTCTTATTTTCTGACTGTTTGAAAAAAGAGGGGATGCAGGAAAGAGAGCAGAATATAATTTGCTACCAATATTCTGCAGATGTTGAAATTTTAAGATTTCTTTTTTAAAAGATGCAAGTTTTTTTTCCAAAAATTATTTTTCTCATTGAAATACCTTTATTTTCTCAAGAGATCCAGACCTCTCCATAAAAAACACCCTTGAAAATAATGTTAATAACACTCCAGGCGTATCTATTATTGCTAGAACCCCTATAGGGGCCTCTTTTAGGTGTCTTAATTATTGCGTGTGGTTCATCTCAACCGGTCGTTGGATCTGGCCCTGAAATAGAGCTCTGTGTTTTGATCCAGAGCAACCTTTGATCCATCAGCTTCAGAGGTATTGATTTGGAATATAACCACGAGCATATTTAAAGTGCCCCAACCATCACTAATGAACACGGAAGTTCTCTTCTACCAGCTGGCATTGAACCTGGGACCATCCCGTTGCGAGCCCGACTCCTTACAGAGCAAGTCACCACAGCCTGCTTTTCACCTACTAAGTCGTAGGTCAAAAAATACTGTTCAAGAATATTTTTTTCTTTTCAAACCTGTAATTAAGGACTTTCTGGGTCAAAAAGTCGGGCTGGGAGGCTAAATCGTGTCCTTATTTGGCTCAGTTTGTTTGATAATTTTGCAAAGTTGGAGACATAATAATTGCGATTTCTAATTTTCGAACAAGAACTTAATAAAGTAGAAGTTGAATTTATCGTCAAGAATTCATTTCGAAGGTAACAAACGAGCAGAAGTTGCGGGGGGAGAAAAAAAGAGAAGAGGGGTTTGGCTATTATCATTACATTTATCTGGCAACTAAAGCTGCCAAATTCAAATTTGTATCCTTCAGCGCCATCGTTCGCCGTTTTGTCGCTTTTTACCATCTGCCGCAAACTGGGAAAGCGCGGGACATAGTGCACTGTGTTGTAGGTCTCGATTTAGAGAATCCATCATCCTTTTGCCATTTTCTTTTCGAAGAACACTTTATAGGTAAATTTTATTATGATTTTAGAAAAAAACTATTTTTTTGTAATTTTTTTGGGTATTTTTTGATGTATTTTGCATTAGCGAATTGATTTTAATCATTTTGAAACTTATTGTTGTAATCGAATTTGTAGGTTCATCTTGTACTGTGTTTGAATAAATGTCATTGCTAAAACGATTCTTTAACATTGCTTCTGAATTATGTTCAACTATTTTGTGATACTCTGAGTTGGAAATGACCGATATTTGTCTGAGAAAAATATTTTAAAAGTTTTAAATTCTTTTTTTTTTTTTAATTTTCAGTTCTTGTTCTTCTGCTGATTTTGCTCTTTAAAATTTACAAACGTGATATTAAACTAGATTTGTGATTAGAATGAATTATTCATTAATTATACCTTGTCGGAAATGTATAAATTTTTCATTTGTTAATTTGATCCGTCATTTCTCTTTACTTTTTAGATTAAAGATCTTTATGTTGATATCTTTCTTGTTAAAGGTTATACAGCGATTGTAATAAATTTCTTGTGATCATTCTGTTTCCGGAGTTACAACAATTAACACTGTTTGTTATTTATAATTGGTGCTGGATTTGAATAATGAGGATGTATTTTTTTTAATGAAGGTTTATAAGAAGTGACCCTTTTCACGAAGACCGGAGGTTATGTTCCATATTAATAATGGTTATCTAAATTTAGTATTTGGTTGCTTTTTTATTTTGCAGTATTGTCAGTTTTCGTTATTAAATTTTGCTTTGTGGAAAGCAGCATTTTATTTATTCTTTATTTTACCTCCCTTATTTGTTAAGAATATTTTCAACCTCTAATTTTATCTTTAATTGACAAGTTTTAGGTACAGTAGCTTCTGAGCAGAATTAAATCTTATGAAGTTAAAAATACAAGACAACATGTTCCAAAGTACAAATAAAATATTAAAAAAGCGTTAGAAAACTGTAGCAAATAGCTATTTCGGGGCTATTACAAATGAAGCCCCATCATCAGTGAGAAAAGAGGATGGTTCAACTGACCACAGTCAAGTGAAACTTGACTGTGGTCAGTTGAACCATGCTCTTTTTGCACTGATGATGGGGCTTCATTCGTAATAGCCCCGAAATAGCTATTTGCTAGAGTTTTCTAACTCTTCTTTAATATTTTATTTGTACTTTTGAACACATTGTCTTGTTTTTTTAACCACATTAATTGTACAGTTTTTGACTGCTTTTCTTACTAATAAAAGCTTATCTTTTACATAAATTTATATGCATTGAAATAAAACATTTTGATTTTTGTCATTAAATTTGTTTGGAAGAAATTCATATCGTTTTAAAACTGTAGCTTTTTATTTCTTTAACCAAGCAGTGTCTTGAATTTTTCCAAGTCAATGCTTGCCTTGAAACTGCAACCCAAATCTCTCTTTCTTCAAATTATTCTGTTGTAAAGCAGTAAGTAACCGCCCATAAGCCAGGGCTAAGGCAGAAACATGCAATACACTACCAGTTTGTTTATTTCATCCATGGACTGCTGCAGTTTCGTGTTTTTTGGCACTCGTCAGTATGGAATAGGAGTTAAACGAGCTGAAGGTAAAAAATCCAAAGAGAACCAATAAAAACTGGTAGCTAATCGAGCGAATGCACTTGGTACGGTTCAGTTGCTCGCTGATGTTCTAATTTGACATTAGCTACCTAGTTTTTGTTGGCTCTCTTTGCTCTATAAGAGGATTTTTTTGCCTCCATCTCGTTTAATTCCTATTCTATGCTGCTGATGAGTGCCAAAAAGCACGAAACTGTAGTTCATGGATGGAATAATTAGCTGGTGGTATTGCATATTCTATTGCGTTTGAATGAAAAAAACATGGAAGAAAAAAGGCAAATTAGCTGTCACCCAAAAGTTGCAGCCTGGGGTAGACACTGGTTTGCTTTTGATCTGCCACCGATTCATTGTTGGATCCCTTTTCACATCTACCTCCTTATTACACATGAAGTTACTATCAAACTGACCAATGCCAATGTTATTGAGGTTTCTATTTTCTAAGAAAAACCAATATTTAAGTCTTACGAAAAGAAGCTAAATTTAATGTAGTGTGCATTGGAAAATCATTGGATTTTTGGTTGAGTGTATGTCACAAAGACTATTTCCATGATATCTCCTCCCTTTATCAATGTTCGTGTAGAGTAATACGTGCCAAAAGGAGAAATGCTGAGTTTGTATTTAAAATCTATGAAATCAAACTGCTGTCGGTTCACGATTTCAGTACCACCAAATAAAAACTTATTAAATGGTCAATATTAGCTTTGGTTCTGATTATTTTGCAGTGTCTGATCTGAAATTGCTTGCTCTTACCAGTTTCTTTAAAGTTTTTCAAGAAAAACACAAATGTGCTTGGAATCCCCCCTCCCCCCACAATTTAAGCAAATGACGAAAAGTTTTTTCTTTTGAAAGGAACCATTTCTCCATGCAGCACGTTGCAAAAACCAAGTATGCACTTGGCCCCTCTATCCATGGCCCAGAAATTCCCTGATCCTGGACCCTTACATTTTAAATTTGAATTAAATCACGCTTTTTCAATTTAAACAAAATATTGTTTAAAAATTGAAAACCAGTTTTTTCAGAGGAAAAGTCTTGATTTTTTCTAACTGCATTGAAGATTATTAATTAATCAATACTAATTGATTTTATAGAAATGTCTGATTCAGAAGCTGGAGGTGATACTGCTAAAAAGGGACGAGGGCGTCCTAAAAAGGCAGCAGAACCAAGAAGCGAGAGCAAGGTAATTCTTTTTGTCAATTGAGATCTATTTTGGACCTTTAATTCTTTCTTTAGAATGTTTACATAGAACACCTTTTTTATGACAATTAAGAACGTACATTGGGGGAGGGGGGGATATGTGCTTAATACAAGATATAGTTAATGTCATGAAAGAAAATAGCTTGATGCATGTTTTTTGTTCATTTTAAAAATATCTTGTATATATAGGTAAGCAAAACATAATTATTTATAAAATTTTTGATATAATTTAAGTACTGTCTGTTTGCGTATTGTGCGCCTGGTAGCTACGAACGCTTCCATTTGAAAAAGGGGAGATAGGTTTAGGATGCGCACCTCCCGATGTCTTCAGTTTTTGTTTGCTTGCTACTTCCTCGCTGCATTTCCCCCCTATTTCCTGGGTTCGTACTTCCTTAAAAAACCCTTAAGAAACCCTTAATTTTATCGAGCAAAATTAAGGTCCTTAAAAAACCCTTATAATTTTGAAAAATTTTCCTTAATTAAAAAAATTTTCATGTTCATTTGTAGAGGTGATCATCACATTAATCCCAAAGCTGCGCCGATGTGCGCCTCCGAATGCCACCTGCTCCAAAGTGCTCCAAAACGCATTTTTTTCGCTTATTTTACTCCCAAGCTGTGCCAAAATGCTTTGTCGCCTTTTTATTATTTATTAACCCGTTCGGGACGGCAGCCCGCAGAAGAAAACACTCTCAGGCCGGCAGCTGTTACCGCGAACTGCACTCACGGGCCGGAGCATTTTCTCCCACTAAGCCTAATTCGCGATTTCGAAAACTACGCATTACATAATAATCCATAAAATGTACACTTTTCATAGAAATGACACCATTTTTGAAGATGAGATTAAATATAACATATTTTCAATCATAACCAAAAAAAATCATTAAAATAACTGATATTTAACATTAAAAATATAAATTTATTGTATTTTTCTACAACTAAAACTACCTAAATTAAACACTAAATATTGATACTAAATAGAAAAGAAACATGAAAAATCTTCACACTTAACATCATGACACACATTAATAATGAGGATTATTGCAATAGTTAATATTGTAAAGCGGTATGAAAAATTTCAAAACACGGATCGATGCAGAGACCGACATTGCACATTTTGCATTCGTAACCAGTTTCACGTCTTTTATTGTGCTTTGAACAAACTGCACATCTCCTTCGAAGCTTTTTTCCATCTTTTCCAAATGAATACTAAAGTAAAACCTAAGTTAGAATGTCTCCCATAAAAAGCCCCATCCTTAAAACAGAACAGAAACTATTAACGCTTTTAAAATGAATTTAAAATGAATTAATACGCTCTTCACCACTTGTTGCAGCCTAATAAATCTCAGACACTTGATATTCCCCTCTCTAACGTCAGAGAGATATATATAAAGGAACCAGAGCAATCTTTTGAAAAAAAAAATTTGAATAAGCAAGGCCTGCCTTCATCACGTGCTTCTTTTTAAACTGCTTGTGTTTCTGTTTTCATCACCGCGAACCCAATAAATCTCTCAGATATTTCACATACCAGGGTGGCCACAGACCTGGAAAACCTAGAATTATCAGGGATTTTGAAAATTCTGGAAAAATCAGGGAATTTAGGAACAAATCAGGGAAAATTAAATCAGAACTTCAGTCCGTAATTTTCCAGCACTAAAGTATTAAAAATGGTTACATCTTTAGTAATCTAAAGACATCTCAGACATGTACTAGAAAAATTTCCAAAACCGTCGTGAATTGTTCGTAAATAAAGACGTAAAAAGGTAATTGCAGGTTTTTTTTTTTGTTTAAATGGAGAGTTAAAGGGGATGGGAGGTTTGGGATTTCTTCCTTGGAATGTTTTGAAAAATGCTGAAGCCTGAAAAATTCAGGCTGTTTTTAGTGATGTAAAATTAGTGGGAGGAGGATTGCCTTTTTTTTTTTTGTTGATAAAATTACAAAACTGCAGTCTTAAAAATGCAAAATTTAAGCAATCTTTGGTGAACTTAGGAGAAGAGTTTCGACTGCTGTAATCCAAATAAAAAAAATTTAAGTCTAAAGCATTAAAAGCTGAATTTTAGGCTACTTTTGAAAAACTTAAAAAGAGGCGATTAGGAGACTTTCTGCCAAGAAGTGTTTGAAACTAAAAATGGGGGATTGGGGGGCATTGTAAGATTTTAGTAGCTGGTGATCTAAATGTATAGAGGGGGCTTATTGCTTAAGAAGAGGGAAAGTCTTACAAATGGAAATTTAGATCACCTTTTGTGAACTTATAGGAAGGGGTTCAAGGTACTTTCTTTAAGTTTTTGTATTGCTGAAGTAGTAAAAACTCTGTTTCAGGCTACCTTTGTGTGAATTAAAGAGAAGGGAGGATCTCTCTAGGAATTTTTCAAAACCGAAATCTTAAATCTATTGTGTGGTGTCTTAGGCAATGTCTAAGGAAAGGAAGAGAGACTTTTTATTAGAAAAATCCAAAACTGGAGTTTTAAAGATGTAACTATAGGCCATCTTTCATGAGCATAAGGTTCTGGGGTTGTACTGGAAATTTTTGAAGCTGAATTTGTTCAAACTTTCTAGTGAGCTATCATTCAGTGACTTAAAAAAGAGGGTATTCGTTTGATACCTCTTCTGATTTTTTTTTTTTTTTTTAAAGTTGCAGTCTTAAAATTTTAACGTTGTCTTTGGGGCGATAAAGATAGTGGTGGGAGCTTTTCTCAGAAAAGATTCCGAAACTGAAATGTTAAAAACCCAAATTTAAGCCATCTTCTGATGAATTTAGGGAAGGATTTCGGAGCTCTCTCTCAAAAATGTTTTGAAGCTGAATTATTAAGAACCCTAAGCTATCTTTGTGTAGCTCAAGCAAGGGGGATTTAAAGGCTATCCCCCAAAAACTTTTAAAAATTGAAAGTCTAAAGCTTTTAGTTGTATTTGGTGATGTAAGTTTTGAAGAGTAGGGAGACTGTTTAGAAAAATATCTGAACTGGAGGCTTTAAAATGCTGATTTAGGCCATTGTTAGCAATAGTAGGAGATTTCCCCTGAATGTGTTTCAAAATTGTTGATTAGTGAAAGCCTAATTTTAAGTTGCAATCTTTTGTAAAGTTAGGTGTTGGGGTGATGAACCATTGAACTTTCATAGCTCAAATATGTAAAAAACACTATTTTATGGTTTTCTTTCAGTGACTTAAAGAGGGAGGATTTGGGGCCCCTCTGCCGAAAATAATTTGACTTAAAGTTGAAGGCTTAAATCTTTTAGGGATTGTTCGGTGAAGAAATAGTATGGCTTATACAAATTTGGCCACCTTTGGTGAATTTGGGGGAAATGGTTTGGGCCTTTTCTCTTGAAAAGTTTTCATAGCCGACATATTAAAAACTTTTAAACCATCTCTAGATGTCTTAAGGCTGGGGAGATTTTGTACAGTCTTGAAAGTTTAATTCTATCTTTTGTGAAGTTAGAGAGAAGAGTAGCAGTGAAAGATGTTCCTCAAAAGTTTTTAAAAACTAAATAAAAGTTTTTAGGCTCTCTTTGGAGATGTTAGAAGTTTAGTAAACTGATTTTAAATTTGTAAAACATTCCTTTTGTTAATGACATTTTTTATTGTTATTTAAATAAATCAAACCAACCATGTAATTTCATTTTTTGTTAACAAATTAGCTGTCTCAAACGCATTTCTTGTTATTGTTTTTCATTTTAGAAAAATTAATAATTAATGCCTGAAGTAGTTTAAATAGCCAGAAATATCCAAGTATCAATTAAGAGAAGAAATTAAG
>JAXGGA010009000.1:0-53713 GCA_038373865.1 Uloborus plumipes
CAGTATGCTAGCAAAGCTAAGTTACTACAGCATCAACGAAAAAAGCATTTAGACATGCTGCAGTTGAGCTATGTTGCCAACAATACTAAGGTGATTATCTTGTTTGCTTTTTTCTAGTCTATTAACCCCTTCCTTCTCGCTCCCGTGAAAATGACGGGGTGAAGTTTCGTCCTCTATTTCTCGCGCCCGTGATATTTCCGGGCTGAAGTGTTCAAAAATAATGCGCGAAAAATAATAAAACAATCTATTTCTTATGCCCGGAATCATGTTTTATTTCTCAATATGTACACCAGATGGCTGCACTAGTCTATTTGCAACGTTTTTAGGGATAATAACTCTGTTTTTAAGATAGTAACTCCCTACCAGGGCCGGATTAAAGATTTGGAGGCCCATAGGCATTTGAAATGAGGGGCCCCTTCACACCATATGGATTTAATAAATAAGATTTTAAATAACTGATATATATTGTGCAAATACATTTTTATCATTTAAAATTGTTAATATGGAATACATAACCAATCATAATGATTGATTATGCTACAGGTATAAATAGTGTTAATGGTGAGCAAGGATTAATTTGCATAGGTAGTAAAACTCTTGCACTTACGAAATTTAATATTATAAGCGATATTCATGCTATTCACGGGATAAAATAAGTTGTGGATACTTTTGGGCTCTGCTCTTGTACCTTTTATTGGTAGAAATTATGCCCTGATGATGAGAAAGAAGTTGGATGGAAGTATGAACGTTTACTTAAGTTCTATTCGCGTATTGCATCGAAAAATGTACTTAACGTTTAGCTCAGTGTCATCTAAAGTTAAAAAGGATATCTTCAGGATTTCTCGGGGCCCCTTTAAAACCCCGGGGCCCATAGGCAACTGCCTACGTTGCCTATTTAGTAATCCGGCCCTGCTCCCTACTATTGTCCTGATTGTGATGTTGGCCTTTGCATCGCATGCTTTGAAATTTATCACACAAGAAAAAATTACTAGTATTTATTTAAATTATGCGTAAATGCAATAAAGTTCTCTTTGAATGTTTCAATCACATATTTTTTTTTTTCTCTCTTTGTTGGAAAACAAACATTCAGTCATAATAACCCTAAATGTTGGCTTTCCCGTTTTTTTATTTATTTTTTAATTTCAAGCTAAAAATTAACTTAAAAATTAAAAATGAATGCAAATATTGTATATACACTTAGTTTTATATAATTTTATTGAATAAAAAAAATAAGCACTTTTATGACCGTTTTCTTCAAAATTATGCGAGCGTTAAGGGGTTAATGGAATATAAAATTTTCTGAAAGTTTCATTATCATTCTTTCCTCTAGATCAGTGGTTCTCAACGGGGGCGGTACCGCCCCCCTGTGGGCGGTGGGAAGATGCTGAGGGGCGGTGAACATATTTTGGGCACTAGGGGGGCGGTGGGTAATTTTGGGCGATAGGGGGCAGTGGGAAAAGTTGGAGGTCAGAAGACGATAGTTGAATTAGAATTTATTTTAATTTTAAAAATAAAAATTAAATTTTGCCTTTAATCAAGAATCCAACTTTTATTATTTCTGCGTGCGATAAAATAAACTTATGCACTCTGGAATCTTTAAACTTATTTATTTACGTTTTTTGGAAGTGACTGTTCTTAATTAAAATAGTTTAGCTTTTTTGATTAGCTTTCTTTCCTTTTTTCTCTCTCTCTCTTTTTTATAGCGATTTGACCTTTTAGTGGTCTTTTGCGTCCGACAATCTTGAGAGAGAATGTTATAGTTTGACCACAGGGACATGGCGGATGACCTTGAAGCAGAAACAGACTTCTTTCATTTTGAAATAGGAAGAATCAGCATCAAAAGTTATTTTTTACTCACTCGTACATTAAAATTTTACTTCCCGCGTGATCTCAAGGTCCCCCGCCATCTCTCCTCGGTCCAGCTTTACCTAATGAAGAACCGTTACAATAAATCGCAGTTGCAATCAGGGTTGCATGGTTTTATCTAATACTAGCCAATTTTGCTTATTTTGATCGCACATAGCTAAATAAATTAAAAAGCATTAGCCACACCATCGTTTGGTTATTTTTTAGAGAAACTGTTGATTGATTCTTTTTACCATAGCAATGTAATTTCTAATAGCTGAAAAAAATTTAATAATGCATTTTTTTATGGTAATTATCATGCATGTAAAAATACCGTTCTGCATCTGCAGTTGAAATTAGTCAAATTAAGTTTTCAAGTTTCAGTCGCCTTTTTTGATTGTTGCTAAACGAAACTGGTTTTCAGACTGAACAATTCCCCGTTTAGGATACCAGATTCCAATGTCTATTGCCGAAATTTAATGGAGGATTCAAAACACTGAAAAAGATTCACAATTACATTCGAGTGTCTCCCACAAATAATGTTTTAGGCAGAACATTAAACGTCTCGATGAGCCAGGGCATTCGTGTAATTAGGCTATTTTCCTCGGTTTGGTTATTTTCCTAAATTTTTAATTGGCAATCATATTTGCAATGCTTAGAGTACCCGCTCAGTTAAACTGTTTGTTTGACCTCTTTTAACTTTGGCTTTTGCTCACTTCATTAATTTACTTTGATGGTTTATTTTTAGTGAAATCGCCTTCGATGATGCTCATGTTTTTGCCAACATCTTCAGTCTGCACAAAGACTTCTCTTAGCGTTTTGAGGATATTTTTGTCTCTGAACGTTCCTCAATGGATCATGAACCCTTTTAAAAATGTTGAGACAGCAGATGCTCAGTATCAGTAAGAATTGGTGGAATTTTCAACCACTGAAACTTGAAAAGCTGGTTTCTAGAGTGTTAACAATCTTACAGGATTTTGCCTGCAAGGAGATATTAGTAGCCTTATCCTGGACTGAGCTATCATCAAAAATTTTTTAATTGTCTTTCCCTCTTCGTACCTCGTTGAATGAGGATTATGTGTTGTCACCGACCTAGTTACAAAACAGAGAAATCGACTCCAAATCATCCCAAGAGGAGACTTGCGCTTACACCTTACAAAAAATATTGAACCGACCGTGAGGAAACTGGTTTTAAACCACCAAGAACAAATATCTCACTAACATATATTTCTGAATTATCCTTTCATATTTTGAATGAGAAAAGAAATGCTTGTTTGTTTATTTTTATTACATCAGATTATTTCCTTCATTTTTTGAGCAAAAATGTTTTTTTGCTTGTTTATTTCTATTTTATTTCATTTTATTTTGTTATTATTATTTTTAAAAAATATTTTTAATCCTACATTTACTTTTTATTTCTACATTCGTCATTTTAATTCAATTAATGACTAATGAGGAAAAATATATCTTGTTCAACCGTTTTGAAAAATTCTGGAAGGAAATTATTTTAAACTGTAAACCTCTTTTTTCACATCTCCTCACCTTTAATATAAAGGGGGGCTTTGGGAAATATTTCACTCGTAAAGGGGGCGTTAGCCGTGAAAAGGTTGAGAAACACTGCTCTAGATTAACCTTCAAACTTTTTTTTGCTTCAAAGTTTGAAACTTATTTTTAAGAGGGAGATGCTTGTCAAAAATGATTGTATTGGTTTTCTAGCGCAATAATTAAATTGTAACATCAGGATATCATTTATGAAATTAGATTATAACAACAAAAATTGAAGAGGAACAGAAAAAATTCTCAATGAATGGGGGGGAGGGGGGCACTGCCATGTCTCTTGTTTTTATTCTCCTTATTGCAATGAAATTTCGTACAATTATGTTGTGAAAATTTTGTCTTGTTTCCAAAAATATTTTTACATTTATTAGGTGGAACCAGTTTGTGATCAGGGTACTCAAGTCAATGGGCAGATTGTTATTGAAAGTATTTCATCTAGCCTTTCTCACGAAGCTACGGCTGTATTGATTGATACCGGTAAAAGAAAAATTCATTATGTTGATAAAGATTCTTTAGTGGTAAGTTTCTTAAACTGTTTGGTGTTACTGTACTTGTTAAAGCACTTGTGTCTACTAATAGTTTTTTTGACCAGATGTAACCAGGATTCAATTCAATATTTTGATTTTTAGGTTTGCAATTTGTAGGGGGATATAAACTATTTTGCGAGACATTTATGGAGACTATCTCATAACCATCTGATAGAAAAATAATCAGTGTTGAAATATCTTTTATTTATTTATCTTTCTTTTTAGATTTTTTTTTTTTACATGACAAAAAAACTTCATATTTAGTAATTTATTTCTTTTAACAGGAAAGTCGGAAATCGTTAGTGAGCAACTGTCTAAATTTTCGGATTTTTTTCTTTAAAAATTTATGCCAAATAATTTAGTAATCGTTTTCCATACTCTCTCAAGGAAAAAGAAGTGTGTAACTTTTTTTTCAAGGTAGGAGCAGTGCAAACAAAAATGAAACATATGCTCAAAATAATGCTGTTTATTCAGGGCGAGGACTGCTGATGGTCTTTGAAAAAAGTGAGAAAGGTGACAAATTTTAAAACAAAGGTGACTAAAAGGTGACAAAAAAGTAACTAAAAGGTGACCAAAAGTAATTTGTTAAGAAATCAAAAAGCAGAAAACGATTATCCTTTTTTCCGACTTTTACCAAAATGGCTTACATATTATTTTAAAAGACTTAGATTCCGAATAAACCAGTTTAGGACATATTTTCAAAAAACTTTCAGTGTAAGCTCTATGTTATGTTCGAAGATTTTTGTTTGAAATCAATTAAATTAACACCTGAAATTATGAAGTAAAGATAATGACAATGTATTTCATGAACATATTTTATTTTTTTCATATTTTTAATAGCTCATTGCAAAATCATCAGCATTCTTTTTCTTGTTTCCTTAAATACAAAGCATAAATGTTCACTAAAAAGTATTGACAATAGAGAATGAGTGAAAAAATAAATAAAAAAACCAAATAATAACCTACAAGGTAAAAATAAAATGTTGAAGTATAAAACTGAAGATATTATTTCATATGAATAAAAGTGTTAATGTCTTTTGCTTCCTTCGGGTTGAAAATATGCAACGACACATGTCTAATACTGAATAGAGAAAAACTTTTAATTTATATTTTAAGTCTTGTGAGCTATGAAAATGTTTTTTTTTTTTTTAATTATTCCAAATCCTCACATACAACAGCAAAATTACATGTTTAACTTATAAAAAATTTCTTTCCAATGGATTAGTCATTAATTTTTGCAGTGAGAGGTACAAAAAGTAATTTAAAATGAAGTTATTAAAAAATCATAATAACTTATGTTATTGCAAAAAAAGTTTAAAAAATATATAAAATATTCACAGCATGCAGAAAAATTTAAACCTTAAGCATGACATGCAATAATACAATTTAAAAAGTTCAACTCAACATCAAAGAACTTTTAAATTCATAAAAAATTTCAACTGACAAAATTTTCTGCAGAGCGAAATATATTAAAGAAATTTCCAACAAAAATATTCATTAATTTCATTAAAAAGCAATTTCCAATGTTGGCGGATCATTTCTGAATTTCTACAAGTAGTGGAAGGCAAAGCAACGGTTCGTCAACTCATATGCCACAGTGAGCCATCACTAAGCAAGATTGCTTACCAAAGATTTTTTAAAATTTTAAAACTTGACATTTTTTTTAACTGAGAGAGTTGTAAAGAATAATAATAAACACAGAATGCAGATTTTTAATGTGGAAGGGGACCCATTACAGGTCAAGAGATCGAAAAAACTGGTGACCATAAACCTACCTTAACAATGTGAACATATTTGATATTCAGTACTATCAGAAACTGAAATATATTATTCGGGATCATCAGCGAATCTTAAATAATAAAATTATCTTAGCAGGAGCCAAAAAAACATTTTAAATCTAGCGTTTGCAAAAAAGTTTTACAGTATGAAAAACAATAAGAATCTCCAAAGTTTGAAAATAACAACTTGAAACTTTTTAACAGGTGCTTCTAGACGTCTTTGTTTTGTGAATGAGCTAGAGTTGAAACACTTTTTTAATGGTTGCATGACAGATTTTTGCTTTTTTTCTTCCAAACTTCCATTTATTTTTAGGTAAGGAAAAAGAATTTTCATACTTTTCAAAGATTTTATTCATCAAAAACAGATTTTTCTAAAACACGTTTCAAGAAAGGTTTAAAAAGGTGACAAAAATTCCAAAAGGTGACAAAAAGTGACCAAAATTTTAAAAGGTGACTAAAGGTGAGAAAGGTGACTGAGTCCTCGCCCTGTTTATTTTAATTGTCTTGATATTTATCGCCCTAAAAGTGTCCTAAAATTATACTGAGATTGTGACCTATTTTTTAAAAAATACTTACTCTGACCCCTACAATTAACATAATAATACATCAAACATATTAATAAGTTAAAACGTACATGAACATGCATTAAGAATTGCTAACAGGTATTTTAGAGTTATAGGAAATCTAATTCTCAGTCTTTGCTTGTAAAGCCTCACTCTAATGAATTGCATTGTTAAAGCCCACGTCTTTTAGTATTGGCAAAAAACTTCCTTGTGATTCTAAAACCTGTGAAATAAAACGCAAAAGAATATGTTCAGAATATTGCAATTCAACTGCTTTGTTTGTTTTATTTATTTTTATCGAGCTGTTTTATGTAGTCAGTCATTTTTCGAATTGAATTGATTTTATAATTTTAATATTTGTTTTTGTAATGAATTCTAACTACACACATCCTTAGGTAAATCCAACACTTTTTTAAATGATAACTCAAAAGGAGGTTTAAAATCCTGTGAAAACTGCTTTTCCAGATTCGTGTATCATTAAGAGTATCCAAATTTATAATTATATGTATGAAAGTAGAGAATTAGGATTTTCCTCCCTAACATATTGCATATTTTCTTATCTTTCTAAAGGTCTCCCATCCTGATGGTTTGCCAACAGCTGATCTCTTAACGCAGGCAATGTCTGAATTAACTCAAAATTTGGCAGAGTATCGTTCAACTGGTGAATTTTTAGCCACTCGTTTATCTCATTCCACTCCAGCAACTTTAGTCAATCCATCACCTTCCACAACTCCTATACCAACTCCTGAATCTCCTAGTACAGCTCCTTCTTCCTCCCCTCCATCAGTACTAGATGCTACAATCCCTACTCAACTGGATCAAATACAACTAAATCAACTTCTTGCTCAGTATCAACAACAACAATTAAGGTAAGTAAGAACTGTTAATTATCTATTTTGAGTATTGAGAGTAAGGGTTCCCAACCACAATTCCAAATGGAGTTGCTGCATTATTTGTGTTTTTAAACTAAGTATTTCGCAATTTATAATTATTGTATAGGGAAAAAATAAAAGCATTTTAATTCACTTTTGTAGTGATGCTAACTGGTTAATTTTGTTAATAAAAGTATACTGTTTAAATGATTGTTTAAAAAGTTGTCATTGAGTTCCTACTTTATTGATAGTGAATTGCCATCATTAACCAAATAAGCTGATTCGTTAGAATGTGAAAGGTTTAAAGCCAATATTTAAACAGTAATAATTTTGAAAATTTTTACCTAAATTGAAAAAGTGGTAAAGCTTCTAATTATGTTGTGGTATTTATTCTATAACGTTTATATAAAGTGAGAAATAAAATGAATTTCAAAAACTGAAAAAATCTGCTTACTTCCTAATCTGTACTTATACAAAAAGCCAATAAATAATTACAAGAAGTTAAAACGTTTTTGCAAATAAATTCAAAAGCATACCTGCCATTTTGAAAGAAACATAAATAGATTTTACATTAGAAAAAGAGATAAAGTAGTAGATTTTACTCCAAAAATATTTTACATCTCAGGTTTTTAAATGATATTTTCTTAAATGGAAAGTTTTAACTTTATTTTCAAGAGACAAATATATTAGAAGAAAATAAATGAAACCAAAAGAAATATTTACAATAAATTTTTCACTTGTAAAAGATACTAATGAGGTACTTTATTTTAAAAGATCACATTCTTAAGGATGCTGCTCTGTTGAAAAGTCTTGTACAATTACCAAATTTCTTAAGCGTCATTTTCAAGGCCTTTATTTAGGTTTTCAAGCACATACTATGTCAAATAAACCACAAGCATAGGTTTTGTGACCTGTTTTATGGCACTTCTTCTCAGGGTCGCGTGCAACTTTTAGCCATTTTGGTCACATATTTATATTTGCACTGAGTTGGGCCCGAGCATTTCAGTATATTAATGAGCTTCAAATTATAAAAAATAAGGATAAGAACTAAAACACATATTCAAGGAGCAAACATTTAATTATCAAAAAAAAATAATAATAATTGCACGAAAAAAGATTAAAACACACACACACACACCCATCACCAGATGCATCAATTTAATACATGTGGCATAATATAATAATTTATAAATGATCAGTGAAGATGCTGGTTAATCAGAGCATGCCTACTTTTGTTTAAAATTAAGCCCTTATTAGAACTAAAGTGCCTTGAAGTAACTACAATTCATATGTGTGTCATAGTCATATTCATTATTTTACATAACTTTTTTTTTATTTTAGTCCACAGCAGCTAGCTGTTGTAGTGACTTCTGTCTCTCGATCTTGGCCAGCAGCTGTGACGACGAGTCTGAGCAACTATCCAGCTCGATGAACATCCTTGGGCTGATGCTGTTGGAAAATCTGAAAAAAAATTTAGTGCCATTTGTATGGCTGCAGCCTTGATGGGCTTGCACCATTGCACATTGTAGTGAGAGCACACTGCTGTTGAGGAGGAGCCATTGTTGGAGTCATTTTGGGAGTAGTAGAAAATAGGGGACAGGGGCATGATGCCTGTCTTGTTTGAATGCCCATCTAGCATTATCTTGCTGGGCTGTGTCAGTTGTGGGTTCATGTTGAGATTTTATGAAGGAACCAATGGTCTCCATTCGGTTCTATACAATTTAATTATATAGGCTGTGTGTTTGTCCATCCTAACCAAAGATTTTAATGGTCCATTTCCCTTTTTGAACCTTTTAAATGTTGTGATAGCTAGTTGACATTTGCAAGCTAGAGTGGTTGCTATATTGCTTTTTAAAAACCACTTTGTGCCATTTTTTTTTTTCACATTGATGGAAACCGCTTGCCTTTCGTAATTCTTAGTTTTGGATTGTGATGTGCGCTCTTGATATTGATTGCGTGTTGAAATTGCTTATTTGGTTTGCTGGATAAAGAATTTTGTTGAGTAGATGGTATTTGAATGTTGTATACTGTCAGACTTTTCTGACTATTCACTTGTTACTTAGGTTCACTGTACATCAATCGCTGTGAAAGCACAATTTCATTTTATGTTGTAAAAAGCATATTCATTGTTGATAGCATTTTACCTGTATATTTGTATATGAACAATTGGAACTAAAAAGATATTATGAAATTACTTAAAAATGTATTAAAATTTTATTTTGTTGGATGTGTCTGTATTTTACAATTTTAATGTGTGACAAAATGACTTTTCATTCCTTTATTTGTTTTGATTTCTTTAATCATGAAGTTTGAAAAATTTACTTACATTTGTGTTTCTCTTTGTAAAAATCAATTGTATAGATATTGAAGATAAAATCAACTTCACATTGTAAAAATGTATTTAAGAGCTATTTTCAAATTTATCATTACCTATCTATGGAGCTTCATAAGAAAGCAAAATTTTAAGAACACTTGATGTGTGTATTGTTCCCCGAAATTAACTCTCATTGTCATACTTCAAACATTACATGTTTTAAAATGTCTACTTGCATTCTTCCCAAATATTTTAGACTTAAAAAGTGATTAGACTGCTTACTGTTAATTTTTTAAAAATCAAGTATGTTGCATTTATTTAGAGAAAAAAATAGATTTGAGAGAGTTGTATAAAGTATTATATATAAATTCTATTTTTATGGGCTGGGACTTACGAAGTTCACATAGCAAATCTATGTTCATGTATTTAAGCATTTTATTTATTGATTGTACAGCATTTTACAGAATAACCATTAGGCTACATTATCCCTAATCTATTTTCCTGATTAAAGTTCTAATGAAATAACTGTTGCACTTCTATAATCTTTCACATTTTTTGAATACTTAACTTCTTCAAAAGGCTAAGGTCATATCACTATCATGAAATGTTTCAGCCTGTAAAGCCCAAAACAATTGTTTTTTTTTTATCTTAAGTGCACACTGCCATGTACACCAAAAATTTATTTAAAGCTTCTTTATATTTCATATGTGATTGTATATATGTTGTTATATAATATAGATTAGTTATACATTTAGTGTGGCAGCTTTTATGTTAATATTTATTTTCATTTGTCCAATTTTCATCATGTTAAATATATTTTGTGCCATTTTTCCTATGTAAATAATTTTACTTAGTTTTTCTTTGTCCATATTATTGTAATCATTAAACTGAAACATAAATTTTAATTCAAGCTTGTTATGTTTATCTTTAAGTGTAATAAAATATTTCCAAACGTATTTGATTTTTTTTTTAAATTTATGCTCACTAAATACACTATTTTTTCTGTTAAATACCAGGAGCTATGAAGTTAAGTTTGACAAAAATCTGGTAGCAGCTGTGTTTCTATCATCTTTTTTATCATAAGTAAATTTCTTTTCTTTTTGACATAAGAGGGAGGGGATAGAAGGTGAACAAACTATGGATCTAATAGAAAATAATTTTATTTTCTACTCAGTAAAAAATATATATATACATTGATTTTCAACTATTACATTTTCTTTTCTATGATTTTTATGTCATAATACATAATTGAACACTGCTTTTTAAAATGTAACATGTTAGAAACATATTTCTCATACATTATAATTAATGGAATATATATCTTTCCTTTGTTGTTTTAGAATCGGAATTTGTGATCTAATTTCATCAACATGGGACAGATCTAAAAAGGAAATAAAGCTTAATCTCATAAGAAAAGAAAACATTCTTAAAAACATTTTCTTTTAAAGCAAATTCAGATAAAAGTACTTACCTATGTCTTCGTACAATATTGTTTCCTTTTCATCAGCTTTACACATAACTTCACCCCTTAAAATAATATTTCTCAAATTAAAGTTATGTTCAATAGAAAAAAAGTTTTCTTATTGGAATAATAATTTTTAATTAATTAACTGCTTAATCACTAAACAAATGAAATGTGAAAACATTTCAATGGGATTATATTACAAACACTTTATAATAGAATATTCAAAATGTCTTGTAGATCATAGATACAAGAAATACAATTCAGAGTTCAATATCTAAAGCTAAAGCTCTGTATTTAAACAGTATTTTAAAATGAAAACTCACCAGGGATTGACTAAAGAACTATGACCCCATGCAACATAAGATGCAGTTTCATCTCTAGCTGGAGAAATAGCAGCAACATACAACTGGTTATCTACAGCCCGGGCTCTTTGCAAAAGCTCCCAGTGAGCAGGTCCTGTAGTCATATTGAATGCACCAGGGTACAGTAATAATTGACAACCTAAAAGAGAAATATTTTAGTATCAATTTGGTCCTAATTATAGCCTAGATTACAGGATTTTTCCCAACTGATATGCCTAACTTTGAAAATGTCTTGCATTTTATGTCCCAAATTGATTGCAATGACTTCAATACAGTTTAATTAATTGAACAATGAGATTTGTTTTTATTATATTAAAAAATCTCTATCATACATAATATTTTATAACCTTCCAATCTTTGTCATGGTAGATACAGAAATAGTTTTTAGGAGGGGGCCCGAAAAGTAAAAATAGCAACACAGAAAAGGAGACAAGCCACTTTTAGTGAAATTCACTTGTCGCAATAGCAGAGTCCTTAAAAGGGGAAATTGAAAATCCTTTTAAAAAAGTTTTTCTGATAAGCCAAAGTGAAGAATAAGTATTTTATTTGTTGACAAATAGAAACTGGCAACAGAAAAATTTTAAATCATTGAGCTTTCTTTCTTTCCTTGTCGGCCAACAATGGTATCTTCAGTTGTTACTTGAATAAAGACTTAGATTATGTTTCAAACCTGCTAAAAAGATTACATAATTCCAGTTCTATATAACTTAAAAAGCTCCAAGTTAATTCCATCAGGGGCAGAAAAACTCACTCTTTCTTTAGGTTATAACTATTTTAAATAAGCATCTATGCTTTCACGACTAAAATTGTCAAAAAACACTATGTTTCAAGGTTTTTAATAACTTCAGTAGTTAATGTGTTATAAAGACAAAATGGAACTAAGAACGCTCTGGATCAAGGCTCCTTTAGGACATTTTTTTTTTTTTTTAAATCAAAATTGGTCCATTCGGTTTATATGCTACAGTGTCTCAGACAGATATACAAAAACACAAACATGTCAAATTAAACCTCCCTTCCAGTGGCGTACATAGAGCCCCCGCGGCGCGGGGGGGGGGCGCAAGAGGTTTGAGGGCGCCCGATCCAGAAAAACAGCACTAAAGGTTACACGTAGAAAATATTTTTTACATTTTAATAGGGGGTGGAGGGCGCACTTACAAATCTTGCTGGGGAGCGCACCTTAGTCTATGTACGCTACTGCTCCCTTCCCTCTCGCTGTGTCGGGGGTTTAAAAAATAATCAAAACAGGCTTAAAAACACAAAAAATAAAAATGATTGAAATATGAAGTTAACCGTTCGCGGGAACGATTACATTAATGCAGGTCAAGGTCTTGCTTAGGCTGCAGAACAAAATTTAATGCAGCATTATTTACACATAATCTCAGTGGCCTACCCTGGATTGTTTCCTCAGAGGGGTTAGAAGTTTTGTCAATGAGTTTCGAAAAGCCCTTCCCCAAAAAAAGTTAAAAATCCCAATAACACAAATTTAATGGAGTCTAAGCAATATAAGAGATTAGACCGACATGGGTCTTTTGGAGAGCTCTCAAAAAAGTTTCTAAATTAAAAGCTTAAAAACGAAATTTAAGCAGTGTAAAAGGAACTCAATGGTTGAGGGTGGGGATTCAAGATTCAGAATTTATTTTACATTGAAGCCAATTTTTTGCTATATTGGGTGACCTCGATATTAAACGGAGGTGCTAACTAGAAATGCTTTAAAATTGTTGCCTGAAAAACAAATTTTAAGCTACTTTTGCCCAAATTATGGGAGAATGAACAGGTGAGTGGCTCACATTCAGCATTTTTCCTAGAAAATCTTTCAAAATTATCTTTACTAGCATTGAGAAGAAAGTTGGAATTGGGTGCTGTTTCTCGGAAAATTTAAGAAACTAAAGGCGCAAAAAGGCAATTTTGTATTTCCCTATTCTTGTCAAACAAGTTTGTCTTCAAGCTTCTAGAAGGAACTTAAGCCCTTAGCTCCCCCGTGGGTGCACCACTGCATACTCTGCAATTATCTAGTCAAATGATATAAATAATATTCTTGCAATCCACACACCAGGGGTGGTTGTGTTCCGGTATTTTAACGGATTTCCGGTATTTTCATGATCAATTCTGGTATTTTCATGTTCGAAACTACCGGAAATAAAATATTTTTAATTATGCTTTTATCTTCCCACCTACGGATTTTTTTTTTTGCTTTTTCGAATTATCGATGATTACACTGATAATTATTAATAATATTCATTGAATAGAAATGTTAAGATGCCATTCTAATTTTTTTTTTTTTTTTGACTTTTATAAATTATTTTACTTGCACCTTTTTTTGATTTTTGATGCCTTTATTTAAAAAAATGCAATCGATTTGCATCCAATATGAGAATCGAATTTTTCTCATTTTTGATGCTTATTACACTTAGTTAGGAGACACATAAATGAAAAACATTTTATTTTTTGTAAAAAATCATAAATTTAAAATTTTCGAGCGAAACTCTGTCTTTTATGAAAAGCAAAATCAAAGTTATAATTTTAAGATCTGATTTTATTTTATTTTGCTTTAATTATGTGGATAGTAAAAATAATATGTTTATCGTATTATTTGAATTCTTTTATATGCCATTTCCATACTTTTAACGCATTAATTTTAAAAAGTGCGATCTCTTGGCGTCCGCTGTGAGATATTTTGCAATTTCGATGCTTGTTATTCCTTGTTGAAAGGCAAACAAATATTAAATTTCTTTTTATTTTGATTAATTCATTAAAATGAAAAGTTGTAAACAAAATTCCATGCTCTTTTTGAGCATCAAATGTCAAAAACTTTAATGCTGAATCTGCGGCTGAATTTTATTTTTGTTTCAACTATTTAAGTATTTTAACACATACATAATATCCTTAAATAGTATTTCACTTCAGTATTAATAAATATGAAATATTTGACTCGGGTCATATTGTACTGATTAGGAGATTTATGGGTACTGCATCTAGATCAATTCTTTTCTACATTTTCAGGGTGTCCGCGCATATGGAAAGTCAGGGAAAGTCATGGATTTCAAATATGATCGAAATTGGTCATGGAAAGTAATGGATTTCAGTGAAAAATGTCCAAAAGTCATGGAAACTGACTGTTTATCATGGATTTTAGCGCTCCGGACCGATTGAAATTTTTCCCGCGATCTCGGAAGAACAAAAACACTTCCGCCGTCATTCTACTTCGTTATTAGGTGCAATCTGATTTGTCAATTACAATTTCCAACAAGTTGCATTGTGTTGACCAATCAGATGAATTCTCAACGTTAAAACCGTGAGCGGCGAATTTTGTGTAACTGCACATGTGCGTGGACTCCGTCATCTGATAAAATATGACCTTGAACGACAAAAAGATAGACTCGATGGTTTTTTTGATGGTTTTTTCCTCTGCATAGGCAGATTTGCTTTTTACATTTGGTCTCCTCCCCCCCCCCTACCCACTTCCTTTGATTCCTTTTTCTTTTAAAACTTGTTTGAATCTTTTTCTTTCGAGGAGTTTTATGCAAAAGAAAAACAAATTAAAAAACAATGTTGAATTTTAAAGAATCGTGTAGGTAGGGGGAGGGGCAGGAACTCAACGAGTTCCGTTTTGAAGTCAGATTTCGCCTCTCTCATATCAGGATCTACACTTAACAGTAAAATTTATGGACAGACAATTCATTGCTACATGAAAGTACGTTTAACGACAAGTACGGTGGGGAGGAGGGTGTCGGTAGGAAAAGATCGTTTTTTGACCTCAAAAGCGAACGGACTTCTGTTGCTGTGAAACGCAGTCGCCATGTTTGGTCATTTGCTTTGCAAGATAGAATATTAAGTGCATAATTTTCCAAAAACAAAGCAGAGTTCGTTTTTTTTTTTTTTTTTTTTTTAGTCATGGAAAATAGTTCGCAAAAGTCAGGGAAAGTCATGGAATTGAAAAGTCCAGGTTGAGCAGATACCCTGTATTTTGAATAACAAATGAAACTTTCATTACTTTATAAATATTTTCGCACAACAAACAATAAGTCTGTTAGACTTTTGCTTTCTCCTTATAATATTTTTTGGAGATAATTTGCTCAACACAGGCTCAAAAGTAACTTCATTACTAATTTACAATTTAATTAAATGCATGCCCAATATTTTGGCTAAAAACTATTTGAAACTATTCGAATATATGAAATGTGTTAGTTTATGAAAGGAAATTGATTATTATTTATGTGTAATTATAAGATTATGTGTGCCTTGGTTTTAAAAGACTCTCCCCCTTCCCCATACACACACATTTTCTCTTTAAAACTTTAAGGTATTTTTTTATGAATTCACAATCGCCCCTGACACACACTAATTCAAAAAAAGTAATTACCTTTCTCTGCATATATATTTGCCATTAACGGAAATCGGATGTCATAACAAATTCCTAAACCAACTTTCCAGTTACCTTTAAAACAAAAATACAGATAAATTAATTGAAAAAATGCAAAAATGTCTATCTTGAATAAAGATTTTTTAATATGAAACTTAAATTCAACTTAATGAAAAATAAACTGAATATTTACCTATTGAGAACATCGTAAAGTTATTACCAGAAGATAATGCAGTAGATTCTTTAAATGTGATCTTTCCAGGAATGTCAATATCAAAAAGATGAACCTAAAAATATTTTTTTTATAACTTCAATTGTTTTACCTAACCAAAAAAGAGAAAGAGTAACCAAGTATAAATATAACAGCCACAGTTTTTTAGCAACATAAAATAGAGGAAGTTCACCCTAAGTTGATCTCTACCTTTAAATTAGACCTTCGACTTATTTCGCGAAATACATAGCACATACTACAGGTAAACATTTTATAAATGGTTAACTTCTTTATCAACTGTAGGATCACCATTGCTCAGTTCGAGGTATTCATTCGTGAGCAATATTTGAATTGGTTGTTTGTTTTGAGAGAAATTTTTGAAGGGAGATTTCAAAACTTCATCTCTTCACTTCTAAAGAAGTAAGAATTATCTGGGAACGTGGCAGTGTGCCCACCAAGTCAAGCAAACGCAAACCAAGTCGATTCAAACAAATGCACGGCCGTATTATCTTTACACGAAGCAACTCAAGCCATTTTTGAGGCCCTGTAACTTTGTTGTAGATAAAGGTAGAAATTTAACTTTTTAGCGGCTAATAGGGCATGTGCTAGCGAGTTTTCTTCTAAATTAAATTTCATCTATATAAATAGTTTACAAGTTATAAGGGGTCGAAATTCTTGAATTTGGTCACTGATAGATGATGTAATAACACTTTTTTGAGACATCAAGCAGTCACACGAACCTAAAATTTTTAATTCAGCTTGTAATGGAAGGAAAAATTGCAAATTTCCAAAATTTCACTCACATTTGGTAGTTTTAGTTTGCTGTAGCGGGATTGCCAAGCAGGATTTGCCATATTTATTATACAAATAAAGATGTCTAAAATCGATACCATCAGTATAAATGTTACAAGAAAAACTTGATACTATTTATGACAAAGTTGTTAAATAACTGCTTCTAAAGATACTAACTAAAAGAAACAACTTAGTTTTACCTGAGATCTCACAACTTTTAACAGTGGAAGTGAGACTTACATTTTTGTACATTTTATGTTTTTGATGAGATAATGCATTTACTAGCATCTAGTAGAAAAAAAGGACTGGTTATGAGTTTTGAAAAGTTTTTAGCACTTCATAACTGGCACAACAATCTTATCCAAAACATTTATTTTGCCTAAATAGGACTGCCTATGCATGAAAAAAGTAGTTAAAAAGCATTACTTTACGATGTTTTGCCAAAAGGTCACCATTAGGCCCGTAAACTGCACAGGTATTGTATATTTTTCCTTCATCACTTTCCGGGATTGTGCCTAGAATTAAAAAGAATCAGTATCCACTGTCAACACAGAGTTACATGTAGCAAGAGAAAGAATAATACACACCACTAACTAAATAAATATTATTTTCTTTTGCACAATTTGAAAGAGTGTTAGTACTGAATCCAGGAATTGGTTCTGAATACTGATTGAAAAAGCCGATTCCATATGGAGTGTTGAAGCATTCCTGAAATATATTAAGATACTAATTTTAGTGGAATTATTTTCTTACACTATTTTTTAATAAACAAGAAATATCAAATCAAATACTTGGATATTCATTTGTTTTTAATGGTTACTATGAATGAGTAAACTTGATATAAAGTGATCCATGTTGAATTATATTTCATAAATAGGTGCTTATTCCTTAGACAGGGGCTAGCAAAAAATAGCCAAATAATGTTGAATTCCACCAAATTTCTTGCAACCATATTTGTTTACAGTTGAACGGTTTCGACTTTTGCTCCATTGCCAACTCTTATTCATTCCCTATGCTTGGCGATTTTTGATTTTTCGCTTGCGTCCGGCTTATAAGGATAAGTACCCATAAATACTATTAAGCATATATTTAAATATTGAATACAATTTCATGATTCACTTGTTTATTACAAAAGAAAGGGTTGAAAGCCTAGAATTTATAGTGCAGAGAGGTAAGTTTTCTGTTGCAAGATCAAATGCTAAAAACACAAGTAGCAGTTTGTTTACTGTTACAACTTAATATTTTTGTAAGCACACATACACAAAATAAATAAATAATATATAATAAAGAGTTGAAGAGATTAATGAATAATTCTTATTTTGTGTGAAGTTATGCAATTGTAACAAATTACTATCATATATGTGCTTAAGCAATAAAATAATTATATCCAGGCTTAGGTAAACAATAACATTTGCCACAAGTATGAACTTACCGTTAAAAGAAGGAAAAATGGACCCAAAAATAATATTCATAGGTCTTTTTTTTTTTTGCCAAAATCATGAAATGGATTCAATAGAAGGGATGTTTTAAATTTCAAACACCTAATTACTCTAATATTCTCACTCTTCTAAACAATTATTATATTAATAAGTCTTAAAATAACAATAAATAAAATAAAACAAATCAATAAATGAACAAAAATGGTCTGTAAAGCTCTTTCTTCGAGTAGCAGTCAGTCATTTTTACCCAGCATGAGTTTCTGCCACGCTTGCTGAGTCAGAGTGAGTCGAGGAGTCGGAGTCATCAGTCGAAGTCAATAAGCAGAGTCAGAGTCAAAGGCTCTAAAATTATAACAATAGGAGTCGTATTTTTTCCGAGCCTGCATTTCTGCCATGGTTGCAGAGTCTGAGTCCTTAAAACAGCTCATTCGAAAACTTTTCTGTACATTCCTCATCAAGAGTATTTTCCAACATAGTTTTTTTGACAGATGCGCCTTTTAATTCGGGATCTACATTGGTCTTAAATTTCCTCGTAGGTGCTAACATTAAGTTTTTTTGAACTGTTCAAAATTGAACTAAAAATTTTTCAAATCAAAGAGTAAAATATGGAAATGAGGTGGAATCACCGAGATCTTTCGACCAAAAATGATCGTTCAAATCGGGTTGTTTATTCAAAAGTTATTGGGGGAGGGAGACAGACAGACAAATTCCCATCTCACAACCCTAATTTCCCATTTTTAATTTTTCGATCTTTAATTTTTTTATTCCTTTTTCATATTTTTTTTGGACTTTGATATTTTTAAGATACATTAAGCCACTTTAAATGTATCTTATACTCTTAAACTTTCTTTCCCTTAAATAAGAAAGTAGGCTAAAAAAAGAAAGGAAAAAAATGGAAATCTGTGAAAAGATGAAAAACTTTCACCATTGGAATTAACATGTAGAGTAGGGGTGCACAACCTGCGTCCCGCGGGCCAAATGCGGCCCGCCGCGTAGCGATGTGCGGCCCGCGAGTGCATTTGATTTTTGTGGTGAAAAACGGAAAAAAAAAAGTTTTTTTTTTTGAAAAAAAAAAAAAAAAGAAACTTTTTTTTTTAACTTAGAGGGGAAAGAAAAAGCAAAAAGTTTTTGCTGATTGTATTTTAAACTACACACACCGAATAAAAACGCTTCTAAATTCGTTTGAAGAAAGATTTTAGAAGTTTGTAGGGAAAAAGAGTAGATCAGAAAATTTCAATTTTCAATTATGAACCAGTGGACAGCATATCCTTTATAACTTCTTGGCATTGATTCAGCAAACCTCATAATTGTTATAGTAATAACCACAACAAAAAAAAAAAAAAAAAAGAAGAAGAAAGAAAAAAAAAAACGCTCCATTTTGAAAAATATTGACAAAAAAGATTGAAAAAAATAACTCTATTTTGAAAAAGGTTACATACTTTTAAAATATTTCATTGCTCAAGTTCTTTTTCCATTTCATTTCATTTCACACTCCAGGGTCCCCCGTACCACCATAGCTTCGTGGTTTAACCGGGGTCGGGCCCCGAAGAGCGCTCTGTTCTTAATTTTGAACCAGAACCTAGGGTCGAGCAAACCCTAGGCCCAACAACTGTCTGTTTCCAACTTGAATGACAAAATCCTACTAATTTGACTTTTATATGCTAAATGCTCAGCAATTTGGGCATATTTTCATGTGGTTTTTCGATGCCACATGCAAATTGCACTTTAAATGTTTACATGTAATTTTTCAGCAATCTTTTAGCATCGGCTCCCAGGTTACGATATTTCTTCTAATTTTTGGAGTAATGCACGAAACAAATCATACTGAGCAATAATACAAACATATTTTTCGAAACAAATGTGAGCATTTTTTTTAACCACCATTTTTTAATTTTTGCACTCGCCGCGTGGCAAATGGATATTTTTCGATCTAAAACACGTACAAATTAAATTATTTAGTGCTCTTGTTAATGAAGCTCTTGAAAGAGATGGAGTTAGTTACCTTGCTGGCCTCTGATATATGCAAATGAAGTTTCTAATAGTTGAGACTTTTGGAGTTCTAAATATCTTTACATCCATGATTAATTAATATTAAGAAAAATGCAAGCATGTTGAGAATTTCAACTATCATCAATGAACCCATATATAAAAATTGGTAGATAAATTTCAATCTTAGCCATGCAATTGCTAATTTTGATTTCATGGCATTTCCCTGAATTTTTAGAAAAATAATGTTTGTAAATTTTTGTATCATGATTCCTTTTTTGTTAAGTCATCATTTTGTTTGATATTCATATTGTATCCAGCTAATGGTAGAATTTTGTGTTTGCACTGTGGCCTAGTTCCTTTGGAACTGTTGGCAGTTTTGCCAAAAGTCCTTTTTGGATCTTATTGTGCTCAAATTACATATTGATTTTGTATTGCTGAATAAAATGTTAGATTTCTTTAGTTTTAATAAGTGATAAAGTTCAACATTGTTAAGCACAAAGTTGCAAAAATATTGCAGACATGTAAAACCTTTTTCAAAACATGCAAAGTTTTAAGCCTCTGATGGCTAAGCAACTTTAATGAGAAAATCTGCTTAGTATCATAAGATCAAAACCTTTCTTCACTAAAAATGGTTTAATTTTTCACTGTGAGGCATGTAATATGAAATATTTTGTAGTTTCATGTTTTAATACAGTTGGTATTTTTTCCCAGCAAGTCATTTAGTAAAAATATTCAAATTTCAATTACAACTTTTCTTACATTATTAACATCAGCAAAGTACTGGTGCATGCTGCCAAGCCCATCAGTTTTCTTAATTTTCCATGGGGCAAAGGATATGTACTCAATGCAAATAATATAGCAAAATATATTTAAAAAAAAACATGACTTTCTCAGAGCCTGGGGGGGGGGGGAGTAATTACTTTTAACGAGCTTTCCAAATGATGGGCTGGCATGCGGCCCTCAAATGGAGTTCCTACTACCAGGGCCGTCGCGACCGGGGGGGTGAGAGGGGTGTCTCACCCTCCCAGCGATTTTTTCCAGTCGGCAAACTCAGTTTGATTCGGAATTTTTAATGTTTCAGATTTTCAAAACCTTTTTTTAATTAAAAAAAAATGCTCAATCACACATGTACAGTTGCACGACTGTTTGGAATTATTTCACCGACTGTTCCCTTTAACGTATCATCTCCTGGGAATTTTGACCGAGTAGGCTCATGTATTACGGCGACGTCAATCGTCAGATTCACTATAGAATCGGCATTTTTCCTTTTTCAAATTCAGGATTCACGAAATGCTTCATTTCCCCTCTTTTTTATATAGTACACATGTACACAGATTTATAATTTGTCAGAATACCATGTTTGGTAATAAAAATGCTTCATGTTCATTCTGTTGATACCATATCTCAGACACAGAACTTTTTCAACTGCTCACCGAATGCTTATTTTGCCGACTGCTCAATTTGCCGACATAATAAGTGTTCACTCAGTGAATTCGGCTCTAAAGTCGGCATTTTTGCTTTGATTCTGAATTCAAAATTTTTGAGTAAAGTAATAAGTAGCTTTTTTTGAGAGCCATGTTTACATTTTCACTTTTATAAAAAAGGAAAAAATAAAAACATGTACCGTTTGATCGTAGACAACTGTTCAGTTCATTTGAAAGAAAATAAATCATGTCAGCGACTTCTTCTTTTACTGCAATCTTAACTTGCCGGTAGTTACTTCAACAAAGTCTCATTTTGCCAACATTATACCGAGGAATGCGCCGAACTCAAATTTATGTGATGGAAGGAAATCATGTCATTTTGCCGAATGGTAAAATACGTGTCGGCTGTTCTCAAGGGCAAGGCCGTATCCAGAGGGGGGGCCCGACGGGCCCGAGCCCCTCCCGAAACCTGAAATGTTTTTCAATGTAAAACAGAAAAAAAAAGTTTTCTTTTTTTTAATTTCAAATGGCAAAAAAAAAGTTTTTTTTTTTCCCTTTCAACTGTCAAATGAGTGAAAATTTGAAGAAGTACAAAAAAAAAAAAAAAAAAAAGAAAAAAAAAAGACAATTCAAATTCTTATTAGCTGCAAAACAAACTTGAAAACAAGACTCTCATTAGCACTTCCAGCTGTCTTTCCCAAATCAATTCAGGCTCAAAGCAAGCTACTTGTCAGTTTGATCGGCGCCCCCCCCACCCCCATAAAACTTATAAAACTTACACCACTCAGATTCTTACCCCCTAATCGCCGGGCCCCTAGTTTCTGACTAGGCTGAGATTGCTTCTCAGTGCCCTGATTCAATTAAGAGGGTATTTTGTTGGTCCCCATTTATAAGCATTTAATCCTCGAGGGATTTTAATAGCTAAACATGTCTTCAATCAACAAGACCACACAAAAACGGATACGTTCACAGACCCTCTGCTTTGTTGGACGCTCACCAATCTTAGACAAAAATTACTTTAAAAAAATTCCATTTACAAATGCTTAAAACCCTTGAAACCTTTGTTAAATGTAGCTGTAAACCTTGAATTTTAAAGTTTCTAACACAAATGGAGGGGGAGGGGGCATCAAGTTGCGCGAAACTCAGCTGCTTGATTTAAAAAAATATTCTGCGTAATGCGAAAATCATATTCCCGCATTTTTTGTAGTATATTTTCAAAAATATTTTTTTGTGACTCACATGTTTCATTTCTGACTATTCATTAAATACCTAATTCAGTATTTTAGAAGTTACTTTGTAATTGATTCCTTTATTAATATGTTAAGCACGAGAAAGAATATTACACTACCTGTATTCTTCTTTTTATTTTTGCAGTACTAGTGATTGAAAAAGAAATAGTCGTTATAAGTAATTTTTAATATCTATTTTTAATCTTTAAAAGATGTGTCTTTCAAAATTTTAACAGTTTCGTAAGACTGTCCAATCAACTATTAAAACGTCAGAGACTGGAAAGTGCAAATGAAATGCTTTGAAGAGTCTTTGAAAATCATTAAATACCTTTTTGAAACTCCTTCAAAAGTGCTTCAATCCTATTTCTCATCAAATAATTAAACTATGAATTAACTAAAAGGCCAGAATGTTACTCTCTCGTTAATTATTTTTAAATCTCTACACTATTTCTTTTAAAGAATTTTATGTGTTTTATACCATTGGTTATTTTATGTTACTAAGTGCTGTGTCTGTCGGTGAGTTGGGGAACTGATCAAAAACTACTCTGTAACTATAGTAAAAACCGATGTAAGCAAGTGATAATGTGTTAATCTTTTCTTGTCCCTTGTCCTTCCTCTCTGTCACTTAATGTTAATCGTTTGTTAAACTAAACATTTTTTTTATGCTTTGATTAATCTTAATTTGCAAAAGAATGCAGAAAATTTATGAGATTGTTGTTTGCCTACTTTTCCAACATGTTTTTGAAGTCCCAATTGCCCCATATAAGGCAGGATTTTAAAACTTTTCTTCAAAAATTTACCCGGGGGAGGAACCCCCGGAACCCCTAAAAGACTACTCCACTTAAAAAAGTTCTCATTGCATATCTCTCTAGCTCCAATATAGGTCAGTTCAAGAAAATAATAAGAATAAAGAAATGAAAAACACACACACACGCACATCCAACATCGTGGGGGGGGGGGGGAATCAGCTAAAAATTAGACTCATAGCACACACAAAAATGTATGTGTGTTTAGGAAATGTGCGGAACTGGGCCCCTCCCGAATTTTTTTTCTGGATACGGCCTTGCTCAAGGGCAGATCCATATTCTAGTTGAGGAGTGGATTGTTATATCTTATGGAAAGGAGAGATCAAAGTGCCACTTTGGGGCAAAAATGTGGGATATTTGGCAATTTTTTTCGAAATATAAGTCCTAAAAATGCAGTTTTAGGCTATATTTGATTGTTTAAAGACCGACCAAAGGGAGGCCAAAATTACCTATTTAGGCCTGTAATTTTGGAAATTTTTCGGGTGAGAACAGGCTCTATTTGTTTCACGGACACCCAGGGCTCGTTACCTGTGCAGGAAATATGTTCTTCCGTAGATTCTTTTATATATATATATATATATATTTTTTTTTTTTTTTTTAATCTATGCCAAAGCATGGATAAGCTTTTTACAGGAATATAATAAATTAACTCTCAGATAGCAATTTCCTAAATATCTTACATTGAACGCTTCGCTTCTGCTCTGCTTTTTGTCTGGTCAGTAAAAGTGAATCTTTTTCGCGGGGGGGGGGGTCTTGGAAACTTAGCTGATTCTTTCGTCTTCATTGCATGATTCATTCGTTGTTCGGGGATCGCGTCCATGGAAGCGTCCCGGGGCCTAGAGATTTCGGTGCTGTCGCTTGAGGCCCTTTTTCCTCCTCCTTTTGGCGCGAAAAGAGACAAAAGCATCGCACAAAGAAAGAAAGAAAAGAGGAATCGACTAGGACAACTTGCTTTTTTGCTTATCCGCTTTCCGGATTACCCTTCAAAAAATGCATACTTCCACTTTCATCACCCCAAAGAAGAAAGAAAAACAAGTCAGGGAGCGTCAAGAATTTAGATTTTTGAGGTATGTTTTAAAATAAGAAACCTGATGATAATTGATTGATTTCTTTAGATTGCAGAATTTGTAGGTGTTTGGATATTTAATGATCCTAATAGGTAATGGTACTAAATAGGTTGAACTTTGTCCAACTAAAATTGACTTGTTGTTTGTGTTTGATGGAAATAATTTTAGAAACATTTTTTTACGTAGTAATTGTAAATATTTTTATGAAATATGTTTTTATTTAAATTAGAGATGAGATGATGAGCTACTTCTACGTTTAGTAGAAAATTATTTATTGTGCTTAGCTACAGTTTAAGGCTAAGATATAGCAGCCTTGTGTAGAATGTGATCAGCCTCTTTAAGCCGCTGCTATGCTATGGAAAAATAAAAAAAAAATAAATAAGTAAAACTTTCTATTCAGTAATTAACAGTAATTTTCGTCAAATGAATGCGTAAATAAACGAAAGAAATGAATTGTTAATGGAAAATAAACGATTGTATGAAAAAGTGAATCAACTAATGTATGAGAAAATAAATAAGTGAATAAATTAATATATGGAAAAAATAAATAAGTGAATAAAATAGAGAATAAATAAGAAAATAAATGAATGGATGCGTAAACAAGCGAGTAATTAAGTATAAGAATGTAAATGAATTAATTAATAAGTGAGAAACTACTTCGTGATTTCATAAATGAATGCCTAATAAAATGAAATGAACTACTATTTCAGTTTGTCTCATCCACTTTGCCCGACGTGCACTTTACACATTGCATCAAACATTTAAAATCAAAACATTTTAAACATGAACTAAATTAGTACTGCACTGGACATTAGGAGACCTCAACTAGTACTCAAAATTATAATTACAAGAATTTTATCATTTTATAATAACGAAAAATGTTTTTGAAAAACCACGAATGTTACAAAAGATGTATCTAATTTCGAAAATAACTTGCATAATTTTTTTCGTTAATCTTTAGAACTACTTATTTCTTGTTAGGAATTAACTATTTGTTCAGGAACTCAGTTAAAAGATTGCTTGATAAGTGGCGCTGCAAACTGAAAATATTTTATCATTTCACTTTGCCCCTTCCCCTGGTATTTATTTGTACCCCAAAAGGGTCTTTTTATGAAATTTTTAATTTTCTATTTTCTTCCGATAACGAAGGGTTGAGACAGCTAAGAAACTTAAATAATTCTTATTCAATAAATTTTATTTCTGCCGTGTTCGAAATGTACAAAAGTCAGCTGTATTCTAACTATTTTGCTGTTTAATTCTGTAATAAAAAAAATACAGGAAATTGAAATTAAAAACTCGTGTCAGATTCAGGGCGTGAACGGAGTTACAATTTTACATTTAGGGGACTAAGCCCCCAGAAAAGCAAAAGTAAAAAAAAGTTCCTCAAATAATTTTTTTAAATACTTTTCTGAAACAATCCTCAACAACCTCACTCAGCTAATATTAATAAAGCAGATTTTCTAGTATTGTCCAATATGATCAGGGTTATTTCTGAATATTTTTAAAACAGAAGTCTTAAAAAACGCTGTTTGGCCAATCTTCAATAGTGTAGGAAGTGCTGAGAGAGATCCAAGGATTTCCACAGACCCACAGAGAAATTTCCAAATTGGCAACAGAAATGCAAATTTAGGCATTTTTGTGTAATGTTAGGCAAATTGGTGCTAGCCAAATCAATTGCCAAGTAAATTACGCCACTACGACTAGCATAAGAAATCCTGTATGATGGATTAGCAAGGCAAAAAAATGGTGATCTAGAAACCTGGAAAACTGCCAATTTGAAAGAGGAACTGCTTGCAATTTGAGGTCCAAAAAGGAAACATATAGCAATTTGTCATAGCTAATAAAAAAAAAAAATAATACGCACACACACACACACAAACACATCCGAAGAGAGCAACCACCTCCTCCCCTAAAGCGTCAGCATATAGTCCGAAATTGCGTTTTAAGACGTCAATATCAAAACATTTTTCATGTACAATCAAAAATGCGTTTAAAGAGCTTCTATTTCGAAACTTTGTCGACGAGCATCCACAAATCAAACAAGTTCTTAATGCTCCTTCCTTACAGAAATAACTTGAAATTGCGTCTTAACAAAAAAAGCTTTTTATTTTAACGTCTAAAATGACGCCCGACAACTCTGCACACTCTTAAAAGCCAGGGTGTGCAAGCGAAGTTATATCCTATATTTTTTAGAAAATTTCAGAGCAATATGGTTGATGAACCAGTGTTAATGTCGTGAAATTGATGTGCATTCATAATGCATCATGACTTTTTTTTTAATGTTACATTTTTTTTTCTGAAAACTAACACCCTCAATTTATTTGATTTATGGAGCCCATTGGTTTGAAAATCACCGATCAAAATTCACTCATATAAGTCGGCAAAACGCTGGGAGTCAGTTGGCAAATTTAATCTCAACACCCCCCCAACCGAACTTGCTTCGCGACGGCCCTGCCTACTACGTATGTGGCCCTTCACTGAAAAAGGTTGTGCACCACTAATGTAGAGCAATTTAACAATCTTGAATAATACACAGCCACACATGTTTGACATGCCAAACTAATGTCCGTCACCAAATTTCTTGTAGAAAAAATTAATCCACAGTAATGAAAAAATTAAACAAGTTTTTAAAAATGAAAAAAAAAAAAAAAAAACATATTTTATAAGTTTTTAGTTTTTTAAAAACACAATGGGATATATCTGCAGAATATCAAGTTGGAAAAAAAAAAATCTCCTTATTTCTTTATTTTTTGCTAAAACTTCTCCTAGAGTAGAATTTGGGAACACATTATGCATTCCTCCTTAATTTTACTGTGATATCTCACTTTATTCACAAATGAAAAAACTTATAAAATTTCTTACTGGTAAACAAACAAGATTAGCTCCTTTTTGTGCAGCTTCTTTTATAAATTTACACGCTCTTTCAACATTCAGTTCCTTGTTTTTAGTCACAGCAAGCTGAATCAAGGCAAGCTTCAGTCCTAAAAAAAATATTATAGACTCAAAGTCTTTTCCAAAAAAATTGTTAAACAATATTTCAACAAAATTTAAGTAGTTCTTGAAATAAGGCGATTTATTAAAACCCTTAATGGCTCAATCTATCCATTTTCATGGAATGACCGCTTGATCATGTTTATTTCTTTTGATGCTCATATCCGTAACAGCCACATATGAAATATGTCTAAAACCACTTTTTTTTTCCTTATCGTTTGGAAATGAAGAACAACTATCAGGAAAAAAAGAAATAGCCAGAAATTCGTTGTTACAGGACAAGTCGCAACACAAAATCAAAAACGACTTGAGTACTTCGTTCTCAAGCTCATACGTTTCCACATTTGTTTGTACCTCAACTGAATTGTTGGGTTTGCAGTGACAATCACTGAGCTTTATTTTACCCCTGACTTCAGTATTGTGAAGCAAATGTTCTAAGGTCGAATAATAAATGGTTGAAAATATTTTTTCCTTGAACAAAATAACTGTTAATAACACTTGTGAAGTACCCAAGGAAAAAACTAGGGCCCCATTCGTAAGCAATACTCAGCCCCAGACATATTGAGAGAAATTCCCCTTTTTCTTCAATAATTTTCGAAAAGTTTTTTCACTCCTATATCTCCCATAACTTTACAGCAACAATTATGCAAATTCTAGAACTAATTGAGAAAATACTTTGTACACAATACTCAAAAAAGTCAGCACATTTTTTAACGCCTCTAACAAATGAAAAAAGGTTTTAAAAAAAAGGAAAGATTTAAACCAAATCTGTAATATTACTCAAGAGATATTCTGTAACACAATTATAAGGGAGAGAAACTTTGAAGCATGATAAGACCGCAGCAGGACTTAAAAGGATGCAGTTACGTGCGATTAAAAACACTAATAATGAGATTTTGTTAAATTCACAGTTCACTAAAAATTCGTCTGCTAGATCAGATAAGGTTCTAGATAAAACTGTCCAAGAACAATAGAAAAACTCTCCAAAACGAAATTTAAAAGTTTTGAGATAACTTAATTATTATTTTTTGTAATGTTGCTTTAAGTTCATGTGATTTAAGAAAGAAATAATTATCATATTACTTTGAAAACAAGAAGACATCGCACTTTCGTAAATCCAATCCAAAACTCCGAAATGTTTAGGTAATTCTTATTGCCAGTAATTTTGTTAGTTATTTTAAATTTCTCATTTGGTCCTTATGTGGAGCGGATAAATTTCAACACTCTGATACTAATCAAAAAATTTAAGTTTCAAAAAGAAATGCACTTATTTATTTTAAACCGTATCCTAAACTAAGGCCCCTATATATACGAGCCGGCGCATCAAGATTAAGTTTCACCACTTTGGATCCAGCTCGTGTTTGTGTGTTTGAGTGGTTGTTTTTTCTGGCTAGTAATCGCGTTTTGGTAATTTTTCACTATGAGAAATTATTAGCGGCACGTGGATTTGGCACAGCTTAGCAATGTGCCAAAACTTTTTTCTGGTAACCCTACTCCGCAACAATGAAAATTTGAAAGTAAAAGTTAAGGAATTGGATCCAAAGTGGTGAAACTTAATCTTGATGCGTCGGCCTGTTTATATAGCGGCTCTATCCTAAACTATTTTATTGCACTTTTTTTCTTGGTCTTCTGTAAAAATCGCCACTTAATCGTCAATAATTTTGGCAACACTAAAGCTGTTTTCGCTGATGCTACCATGGCTACCATACTCGGACAAATTTGAAAATATGAAATAATTATAATTAACAAGTTTAAACTTAGAGAACTAGATCTGAGTCTTCTGTACGCAAGTGAAGAAAACCTTTAAAACTTTGATCTTTTCCCTTTCGGTATGTGCACCATTAATTTGTTTTTCTTCTTTTTCGCAACTTGTGTTCTTTTAGAACTTAGTCTGCAACACGTAAAACTTAATACAATTTGTTTTTATGTCCTAATCAGGTGTTTTGTTTTAATATTTATATTTTTATGTGCATGATGAAACATCCCCGGCATAGTGCAAAGGCGAATCCAGAAATGTTTCAAGGGAGGGGTGATTGATTTTTTTACTGACTTTTTACTATATGTATATACAGTAGACCCTCGTTATATCGCGCCTCGTTATATCGCTCATTCGGATATATCGCTCTTTTCTTGTGTCTCCCGAAACATCAAAGCTTATTTAAAAAAACTTGCTTTCAGTTTGAAACCATAAATGAAAACGTATGGTAAAAATCAGAAAAACTTTCTTTCTTCTTTATTTTGTCAATGAACAAAACGAGGATTCTTCTATTCTGAATTCCCTGGAAAAACAGCAGCAATTCCTGTCACACAAACGTGCATACCAGCAAAATATTTCATCTTAAGTTGGAAACTGTTTCCTACCAGGGCCGTAGAAAGAGAAGAACTATTTTTTATAACCTCGATTATATCGCGCTTTCGGATGTATCGCTCTTTTTCTTTGTCCCCCGAAAAGCGTGATATAATGAGGGGTTACTGTACAAATTTACAAATATTGATCATAAATGTTTTGGGCTTCAATTCTGGACTATTTCCGGGAGAGACCTCAAACCTCCTTCCCCCCGACATCATAAAACAAGTGTAAAATTGCGTTTTTTAGAACTTCAATGTCAAAAAATTATAGGTGGATCCCTCAAGGGAGGGGCGATCGCCCCCTTCGCCCCTCCCTTGTATCCACCCCTGGCACAATTTTACAACATAACCAAGCTAAAAGTACTTGAAAGTAATGTGCTCGAGGCATAGCAAGTAATATAACTTGCTTTCTTACCTGCAATATATTTAAAAGGGTGAACAGTAGGGGTTTCATGAAACATCTCCGTTGAACAAAATATACAAATGGTTTGATCCAGAATTTTGAATTTTATGTTGAAGACAATTCTAAACAAATTTAAAATTATTTTAGCATTGTTAAGAAATTTTTAATATCATTTTTAAATTTTGGTCTGTTTCATTTTAAAGCATTGTCAACATTAAATTATCTGAAAAAAAGTAAAGTTGCCTTTTTTTGAAAAAACATTTTCAATTATATTACGTGTACTTTCAAAAATATGAGGCATCTCAGCCTGGCACCTTGGATCCCTTGAGGCCGCTTAATTGAAGAATGTAACAATCCCCAACCAAAAAACCTATGGAATCATCATCACCGAACATCTACATGTTTCATCTCCTGTTGAAAACTAAATTCAAAATTCAGCCTTGACATCTTGAAAGAAATAAATTCATAGTAGGTAACCTTTTTTTGGATTTAAAGTGAAAACTTTAGAATTGTGATTTACATTAAAAGAACACAAGTTATTTTTAATCGTTAATAATGCATTTATTTGGGGGGATTTTATGCCCATCAAGACAATATATTGTTGAATTTAATAGCATTTTATACATGTCGGCCACGATTTATAATAAGATTAAGTTACTGTCTAACATTTTTTCGCAAGACCTCCATCGAATCTGCGCACATGCCAAATCTCTTCTGACTTTCTCGAAATAGGGGGGAAAAGAACAAAGAAGTAGCAAGCGAACAAAAACTGAAGGCATCGGGAAGTGTAAATCCTTAACCTATCTCCCCTTTTTCAAATGGAAGAGTTCGTGGCTGCCAGTCACACAATACGCAAATAAACAGTAGATATCACCATGCTTGCTTTCTCTTTTGGATCGTGCATTGTTTTTTGTTCTTGTTACATTGGAGCAAAAAAGCGAAAATATCTTTATTTTCGCAATTTAGATTGTATTTTTGAATTTAACTAAAAATGCAATTGTAGCGGAAACCCTGAACCGAGGAGTGGTGTTTCTGAAAAGAATCATAGCACATTCAAATATGGCTTTTATTCGTTTTGCTAAAAAATGACTGCACAACTTCAAACTTTGAGAATTTTTACCGAGTAAAAAACATTTATGGTGTACTAAAAATTTCAGACTGGTCACCTCTCATAACCTACTTTCACATTAAAAAAAATGTAGAAAATCAAAAAATGTCACTACCACACTTTGTCTGAATTTCAAAATAATGGCTCTTAATTGCAATATCACAATGTTGTCTCCAAATTTGCTGCATGGTTAAACAAAATATGCCAAATAAGGAAAATTTTGTGAGGTCACAATAATCTCTTATCAAGGACTCAATCAAGTATGAACACTGACAAGTTGATTTTTAATACGTTGTTCACGTGTACACAACATAACATCACTCATTGGTGCAATCCTATATGGAATCTCCTTGGTAAAAGGGTCAAAACTTTAAAATCAATCCAGCAGCAAGAAAACTTGCAAAATGTAATAAAATTTCCCACATTTTGTTTTGAGACCATTTAGCACCGTTTTAATCCTATGCTCCTTAAACTTTCGAAAAAAAAAAGTTTTTTTGGCCTACCCTACTGTTCAGTTTTTTTCTCTTTATTGTAAGACATTAACTTAGTCATAAAGGTTTGAGAAGAATATTAGGTTCGTAAGTAGTGCTAAATTTTTAAATATTTGTTTCTGTATTTCCTATGATATTTATTTCAATCAGTTATTTAATTAATTCTTACTATTGTTTGAATGTAATAAATGAAAGTAGTAATATTTTCAGACTATGTCAGCATTTCATATACAACCTCAACATAGTTTAGAAGTTAACGCACCATGGTGAGAGTTGCTTCTTTTATCTCTCAGTTTTGAAATACCGTAATTTCGGGAAGAAACGTCGCATCAGCAGAAGCGCCGCATCCCCCAAAAAGTGAACTGGAGGAAAAAAATGCTCAGAAGCGCCGCATCGCCGTAATCGCGCAGCTATAATTGCTGACACATCATGACTTATTACAATAAAAAAGCATTTTAAATACGTTTTGAACAAAAAATAAACCTACCTTTATAGTCTCACAACAAAGGAAGGAAAAACTGCATGAAACAAACATCTAAAAAGAAGGACATTTATTATTTACAGCAATCAAAAATAAAATAAATAAATAAAAAAAAGCTTTGGGAGGGATGAATGATTGAATAATAAACTGTGCGGCGAGGCAGTGTGAAATAAAAAATAAGTTGATCAGAATCGCCGCATCGGCAGAAATGCCGCAGTTCAAAAAATTTAACTTTTAAACTTGTAAGCGCCGCCGCACGTCTTCTGGAAATTATGGTATTTGGATTTTTTTCTTAAATTAATTATATATGCTCTTTTACAAGAATATACAATAAAGTAAGATATATTGTCAGCCCTGCTTAAACGAATACTGTCGGTTCCAAGATATATTATTCGATTAAGTGGGGTACCTATTCGTTTAAGCACGGACCTTTAGCATTGTGTCTATGGCATGGGGAAATATTCGGTTCCGGGAGGTTTTATTTGTATAAGCAAGATATTCGTTTTTCCGTTATCCGATTAAGCAGGGCCAACAGTAGATAAATTTATAGTTCTGATTTTATCCCTTTTAAAGCCTTTATGTAATGTAATACGCATCAAGCTGTAAGTTACTGGTCCTAAGACAGGGCTAAAGCAGAAAACTACATGCATTACACCCCCAGGATAAGAGTAATAATTTATGGATATGACATAACTGCACTGGAGGTGTATTGCACAATATAATATAGTTAACATAGATTACATTATGTGAAATCTACTTATTGTACTTGTTAAATATATTAATTGCTGCAGTATATCTGATACTAAACTAGTTATGATAACTTGATACTCATCATTTCAGCTATTTAAATTTGTTGAAACTTTCATTGTATTACAGTTGACACTTGTATGAGCCTCCAACTTACAAACAGCTTGGGAAGTGTTGATTGTGGAAGAGAACAACTTGGTGTCAAAAATATCAATGTTCTTCAAGACCAGAGCTATTCTCTTTTAGAAAATATCTTTTTAATCATATTAAAAGTCTCAAGTGTAGTATTTAGCTAATAAAATGTCTGTGTGATGCAACTGCATAATTTTGCTTGTGAAGCTCATATATGCAGTCCTGAACATTTTAAGCAAATCACTGTTTGAACGGGCCGTGGTGGCCCAATCGGTAAGGCATTGGACTCGTGTCCGCCGGAGGGACCCGGGTTCGATCCCAGCCGATCAAAGATCCACCGTCTTGATTAATGGTGGCTGGGAGGCGTTAAAAATGTCGTGGTCACAAAGTCCTCCAAGTGAAACGATACCTCTGGGTGTGCGGGGCCTAGGGTTTGCTCGACCCTAGGTTCTGGTTCAAAATTTTGTACTGAGCGCTCTTCAGGGCCCTATCCCGGTTAAAACACGAAGCTGTGGTAGGTACGGGGGACCCTGGAGTGTGAAATGCGAAATCACTGTTTGAACTTTTGATATTGATTCAGACCTGTTTGTGCATATTAACAATGTACTACTGCTAATTTTCTTTATCGAAGACATCTCTAGGGCTGCTGACAATGAGTTTTGAAGGTAACTGTCATATATGTGACTTTGATTTAATAGCAACTGAAATACTTAATAGACTAATTTTTATTCTCTTTTTAGTTTGAAATCTGTTAGTAATCCTTGCATTATTCAAGGGGCTGATTTATGGAAATTTTATAATAAGTAAGTAAGTATTGTTATATAGCACCTTGTATTTTTTACGAACATTTTAATTTTCATAACTTAATTTCCTCCTCTTAGTTTTTTTTTTTGGCAGCATGTATTGATTAACAGGAAAATAATGCACAGATATGGATATAACTTAAAATTTCTCTAGGCAGATTGACAGAGGTTGGTTATGGCTTAAAATACAACTCACACTCTATTTAACCCATTTATGCTTAGTAGCCTACAAACGGGACGCTTTTTAGTTACTGCATACAAAAACCTATAATGGGTATATCATTTTACTAAAGCTGTTTTTCACAAGTTAAATAGTCCTTCTTCTTGAGAAAACCAGTTAGATCCACTATTTGGACAACAGAGTTTATTTATTGACAGCTTTTCAGACAAATCAGTCAAGCGACGATCCAGCATGGGTAGCCACAGAAAGTAAACTTTTTTTGCGAACTTATTTTTCATAAAATTAGACTATTTTGAAATGATTTGCTTAAAGTTGATCAGAGATACCTTCTGTAATGTTATTTGGCAAAAGTAAAGTCAAGTAAGGTTGTATTTTGCTCACATGATATCTGCAAAATATCCCATAAACAGGACGTTAAATAACTTAATAAATATGGCAACGGCGAACTATTTTAAGCCTAAAATGTAAGTAAACTATTCCAAGTAAGAGTTTTAAACAGATAAAAATTGAAAAAACTGTTTAAAAAGAAATTTGGGAAAAAATAGGTTAAAAAAGGAGAGAGAGAAGGATGCCTCCATCTGCTGCGGAATTCATATGTAAAATTTTAAAAACAATTTCGTTATAGTTCCCTCTTTTTTAAATTCAACAAGCACTTTTGAAGAAAAAAAAAAACTGTGTAGGATTCATTCTTATATCAACTTTTAAACCATCAGCTATAGTTTTTGGACCTCCTATTGCACTTCAAGAAAAAATAGAGGGAGATAAACATTAAAAACCTCAGAAACTTTGTATTATTCAAAAAATCAGTTTTCTTTTTAATACATTAAAATTAATATTAATTTTTTTGTAATAGGTCAAAAATATATTATTCTGAATTTAAACTAGATATGCTAGGTACTAAAAATTTTCAAATGAATAATAATAAAAAAAATAATGCTGGAAAATTAATGCAGTAAAACCTCTTTGAGCCACTACCTCTACTAAGTGGCCTCTCCTCTTGGCAGTCAGTTTTTTTTTTTTTTTGGGCCCATAGACCTAATGTTAAAATCTCCCCTAGCAGCGGCGACCCAACCCCTCGGAACGGCCACTGAGTGGGTTCATCATTTCAATTTTTCAAACAAATATGTTCACTTCCTGTTTCCAATCTTCAGCCTTTCGGCTCAAGAGCAACTTTGGGGAGGACTTGCTTGACTGTTATTGGAATTGTGATAATTTTGAAGTAAATTTTATTCACTTTTGTTCATTTGGTTAAAAAAGGAGAGAGAGAAGGATGCCTCCATCTGCTGCGGAATTCATATGTAAAATTTTAAAAACAATTTCGTTATAGTTCCCTCTTTTTTAAATTCAACAAGCACTTTTGAAGGAAAAAAAAAACTGTGTAGGATTCATTCTTATATCAACTTTTAAACCATCAGCTATAGTTTTTGGACCTCCTATTGCACTTCAAGAAAAAATAGAGGGAGATAAACATTAAAAACCTCAGAAACTTTGTATTATTCAAAAAATCAGTTTTCTTTTTAATACATTAAAATTAATATTAATTTTTTTGTAATAGGTCAAAAATATATTATTCTGAATTTAAACTAGATATGCTAGGTACTAAAAATTTTCAAATGAATAATAATAAAAAAAATAATGCTGGAAAATTAATGCAGTAAAACCTCTTTGAGCCACTACCTCTACTAAGTGGCCTCTCCTCTTGGCAGCCAGTTTTTTTTTTGGGGGGGGGGGGGCCCAAAGACCTAATGTTAAAATCTCCCCTAGCAGCGGCAACCCAACCCCTCGGAACGGCCACTGAGTGGGTTCATCATTTCAATTTTTCAAACAAATATGTTCACTTCCTGTTTCCAATCTTCAGCCTTTCGGCTCAAGAGCAACTTTGGGGAGGACTTGCTTGACTGTTATTGGAATTGTGATAATTTTGGAGTAAATTTTATTCACTTTTGTTCATTTGTTAGTCAGTGATCTGAATTGCAAAAATCTTAAAAAGTGTTTCTATAAATCTCAAGCAGCTCAATGAAAGTTTTGTGCGAATTGCAAAATGATAAATCGAGAAGAGAGTTAATACATAGGATTTGGAATCCTTCCATCATGAAACAGCAATAGAGTGGTTTGATAATTGCAGGACCGATTTAGAGTAGAGGCGCGCCGATGGAAGTGTCACGAGAGGTCCATGTAATAAAACATCAAATAAAATAACATTTCCCCTGTAGAAAAGTATCAAATTTGATTCTAAAAAAACAAAAAACAAATATATGTGTTAGACGTGCTTATATTAGGTATGATAGAAATTATCTCACAATTGTAATGAAAACTCTTTAAAGCGGCCACCCCCAATGAGCTGTCAAAAGTTCACGGAATGAAGGTGAGGCTCTTTAAAGAGTATACATATATTTACTGTATACATATTTTTACCTACAAACGTGAAAAACGACACAGCTTCTGAGCTCAACTGGGTTGATCCTGAAGATTTGCCAATGCCTTATGAAGATCAAGAGCCCTCTTAAAAACTATTGTTCAGTTATCAAGTTTTCTATTTTGTTGTTGCTTCTTGTAGATTTTTGTCATTAAGTAGTGAGATGTAACCAAGTTTGTTTAATTTGTATATTTTAGACCTTTGGAAAGCAACATTAAGCCAGGTGATGTTATTTTTGATTCTGAAGATGATGCTGATTATTGCAACTTTTCTTCCGATGAAGATGTGTCCCCAAAATTTGTTTCCACTGCAACACAAACAGATTTAAGAGAAAGTGAAGCTCAGACAGATCCATGGGATCCTCCTTACATTGTTCACTGTAAACACAAAGAGCCGAAAATATTACAGCTCAAAAATCTTTCTTATGGTACTTTTTTTTTTCATAATCAAAAGTAGCATTTTAATAAAGTAACTAGAGTGTCATTCTATATTAAGTAACCTAGTGTTTCTCACTTAACCATTTCCTATTTTAATTAAATTTCATTGAGATGTATCTATGCCTTTGAAACTTGCATATGCAAATTTACATGTGCAAAGAGTTAATCAAAATGACAATTTTCAAAACACCAAAGAAGAATATTCAGTTTATCCAGTAATTTGACTCAACCAAGTTCACCTTATCATAAATATGTAACACACATTCTCCATTTGGTCACAGAGTCTAAACCATCTCTAACCTCAAAATTTGGCATGCTGATGTTTCTTTTTATATTAAAATTTACTTAAACAAGAAGATGACTACAATTAATAATTATTGTATTTTAGGCAAAGGTCTTCCAGCCAGCCACTTAGAAATACAACATATATTAGAAAAACTTGAAATTTGTAATGCTAGTACTCAGTCTGATGACGTTATTAATGATGAAGTCTTTAAGAAGAAAAAAAAGCTAATTAAAGATCAAATTAAAAGTGAATGGAAGTACAAAATGTCTGTAAGTACTTTTGTTTTCAGTGCAATTTCTACAATTCAGTGTCTGACGACGATTGATAAAAACAAATAGTTTTATTGATTTATCTGGCAATTATTTTCGAAAACTCACTGCACGTTGTTTTTTCTGTTGAGCCTCAGAAATACTACTATCGGAAATCCAGGATTTTTTTCAATTTCAGTCTTTCTTAAAAACATTAATTAATACAATCTCCACACACCACAAAAGAGTAAAAGAGTTACATTTAAACCCTTTGTAACTAAACACTAAGAATCTGCGCTTATTGTCATGCATTTTATTACCCGCATTTAATCTTCATTTTTATAATCCATGAAAAGTGCTATTAATTCTCACTGCAATAAGAGAAAATGCATTTTCTGTTCGTTACTATCAATTACTAAAATGTTAAAAGCAAAAGATTGATGTAAAAATATTTAAAAATCTTTGTCAGTTCCTCATTTTTATTTAAGTATTTTTAAATGAATAAGTAATATAATAATTTTTGTTGTATGTACTATAATATAATTTTTTAGGTTGGTAATTATATATTTAATTTCAGTGAGTTTTTGAATCTATTATTCAGGTTATACTGTGTAAGTGTTTATGTAACAGACTGGAAATATGTATGTGTAAGAATATAGAAGTGTATTGTGTTCTCTATTAAATGTTTGTTTTTAAAGCTTTAAACTTACTACGCTACATGGCAATTTTAGATCTGAGTAAAGATTGAGATTAAAAGAAGTTGCTAGTGGCCAGTTGCCAGTAAGCTCAAAAAAATTGTGGCCAATTTGATGCTGTCAACTGCTACGTCGAACCATGTTCCAAATATGATCGCACTTCACCTCATTCTGCATATTAATGTGCAATTACTACATAATGTTCATACATATACCTTAGTCCATAATTTAAGCTATACATTTTCATTTATTTACTCAGAAAAGGAGAAAGTCTTTAACAGGAAAAAAAACTTGAAATGATGTACATTTTTTGAAAAATGAAGTTGTTAATTTTAAAATTTGAATTAAAAGGACTTTATTCAAATATCAAACTAATTCTCTTCATTTTTGGACTTGAAAAAAAAATCAATTGATTTGCTGATCAATTACTTAAATTTAATCATATTTGTCTGACACTACTTTCTCAATAAAGTTTCAGTGCTTTTTCTGGACTGAAATTTGAAAATGTTAACCCTGATGCTTTTACCCTCAAACAAGTTGATAGGAGTCTCTTTTTTTTTCGTACGTAAATTCAATGTAGTATTCAAAAATGATCTAAAATTTTTAAATCCAAAAATAATAATTGTTTGTGCAGTAACCACCACCATGAGGAAACAAATGTAATGAAAAGAGCCATGTTTTGAAAAAAACTTCGTATTTCTCTTACTTGCAATATTTCAAGTATTTATTTTAATATCAATGTCCAAAATCATTCACATTCCGCTATTACATACTGAATTCAATGTAGTTTTTGGCTTAGTTTTGTGTTCCTTTGATTCCATTTGTTGCATATAATATTAGCGTTTTGTTGTTATAATGCAGCAATCTTTTAGCATCTGTTTTCAATGTACAATATTTCTCAGTATTTCTTCAATAGTGCATAATATAAAGCTTATTGCTAAAAAAAACAAAAGTATTTTTTATAAAGAAGTTTTTTTCTTCTCCTTAAAAAAAAAAATCTGCTATCATGCATAGGCATTTTGCTTCTTTGTTCATAAAATAAATATATAATTAAATACATTAATTGGAGGTCACCAGTTTGGCGATCAACATGAAATTTTATGGTCGCCAAAAAATTTTTTTAATGGCCACTGGCGATCGCTAATCTTGACCTTTAGATTTGTGGATTGAAATGTAATTGGATAAGTAGTCCATTTAATATCGCATACATTTATTTTAATTGCCCATAAATATATTTATTTATTTACTCATTCATTCAATTATTTCTTAATTTTAGAGACATAATGAGGAACAAATAGAAAAATTGAGAATGATGGAAGCTGTTCTAGCTGAAGAGTTAAAACGGCAGACTGAGAAGCAAAATGTGATGTTAAAAAGTATTTGGGCCAAAAAACAAGCAGAAGTGTTGAAGAAAAATACAAAACTGGAGAAAGCACTTTGCAAAGGTTTTCTTGCTTATAATTTTGGTATCGCAAATAGCACTGGACTTGTGCAATATTTTCTTTTTACGAAATTTTAAATTTAAGTTTAAAGAACACAATGGGCTTATGCTTAAAATTACAAGCTACTTAATTATGAATGCCACATATGAACAATATAATTCGTCTCATAATGTATTAATTGTTCTCTCTCTCTCTCTTTGTATAATTTAGTGTTGTATTTTTCTTTCATAAATATCATCTTCTGAAGACATTAACTACCTCAAATTTTAAAATGCCTTTAATATCTCAACATTTTTAGAATTACAATCTTTGCAACCAAAGCAATCTTCTGTAAACAAGAAGAATGAAGCTATGACTAGAACTAAGGACATTGGTAAGAGATCGCAAAGAAGATATCAAATCCACAAAACAACTGTTTCAAATGAAGAAATAAATAAATTTCTGGAAAGTGATGAAATAACTGATTCGCAAGGTTTGTACCACTTGTTTTTTTTTTGAAAATATTTAATATCATATTCTTTAAAAATATTTAAATAGTTCTTCTGAATTCAGAAATACAGTGATACCAATCCAATTGTTGGTATTGTGTAATACATGCTTTGTTTTGTAGATAAATTATGTTTTCTAAAGTTGTCCACTCAAAGTTTTTTTGCTTCTCTATGTGCAAGTGCATATATGTGTATAATTCATATTAATTCTATTTTTTGTTAAGTTTTAAAATTAGGCAATTAGGTGAATTTATTTTGACAAGTTAGGTTTTATCTTTTTTCATTTTCTTTACAAAATTTTTAGCTATATCTTCAGTAAGAAATTGGCTTGAAAGGAAGAAAAGTTCTCTAAAAAGTGAAATTCCATTAGCAAAGTCACTTCAAAAGAGTAAAAGTGAAAAATTAAGTGAAGATGCATATGATAGTCTTTTAGGTAAGTGGTGACATTTTTTCCGCTTTGTGTGGATCAGAAGATATTATTATTATTATTTTTTTTTTTTTCTGGTAAGTCTTCTCCAATCGCAACTTTACGATTTGAAACGATAACGATTTCCGCACTATTACAATTAAAAAATAAAAACTTTGGGTTTTTTGCTCCACCCTAATGACGAAGTATGAAAATGTGAGGGAAAAAGCATTCTTTATGCTGTCAAAAGTTTTCAAATAATAGAGCGGTTCCTGAAATGATCACCATCCATATCACCCAGGCAAAGTGGTGACACAGAGGACAACAGGCTGAATTCTTCACTCCAATTCTATGCATGTGTTTCTGCAAATAGCCATGTCCAGTGGGAAGATAAAAACAAGCCACTTCAACAGACCACTGTATAGCTTCTTTTATTTTGTTGTTTCATCTATTTATGGAGTTCATTAACAGAGTTTTTTTATGATGTAAAACAGAGAGGGGAACCCTAAAATGTTTTTTTGTGCAGAAATAATAAGTAGTCAAATGAACATTATTTAAACTCAAATTTCCAAAAATATTGTGATAATGTTGACAATATGTGTTTTAATAACATGGATTTGCTTTAAAGGGGGGATGTTGAAACAAGGCTTCCCCCTTTTGATTTTTTCTTCGAGTTTCGAAAAAAGCATATTTTCCATATCTAAATTGAAGCAAATATTATGTAATACTCTCAGAAGCCCATGCACTTACCAATTACTAGCAAGTATAATTCGTCTAACATTGTTTTTATATTACGCACAGGGAGAAAAAGGACGCAATTACCTACAAGAAAGTACCACGAAGACTATGATGTAGAAAAAGCCCCTTCACCATCCACAAAATCTGAAGTAGAATTTGAAGTTTTAGATTTACCTGATGAAGGCATTGATTTAGCAACTGTCTGGCAGCAGGTGTTGAGGGGCCGTGCCTATCAAAAACAGGTAACTGTTTTTTGTTTGTGAGTTTAAATTATTGAGATTTAATTAGTCTTTAATAGAATAGTATTCTTCTTTACAGCGAAAGTTTTCTTAATTATCTTATCAGCAAAATTTGAATAAATTAAAAACTTTAAACAGGTCGTTTGACATTCACATTTGTACCACAATTTCAATTTAATGCACCTTAGGTCCAAAGTACGCGATAAATTTATTACCTATACATACAAAAAAAAAAAAACTTTTAAATCCTTGGAAGATCTTCTGTTACTGTTCTCCTTTCTCTTCTCTTATATATGTTCAATTGCATTTTCAAATTTACTAAAAGTAGGGGGAAAGGGGAGAGTGAAAATTTAGTCAATGTGAAAAAAATTAATGTTAGCTATACCTAAAGAATTTTCAGTTAATGCTAAGCACACTCAAAAGCAATAAAACGAAGTAGGGAAAAAATGATAAAATATAATATGTTGGTTGTTCATAATAATAAAAAGATTTTGAAAATATCAAGGGTATTACAAAGTAAGCTTTTATATTGTCAAAAATTCTTTTAAATTTGTAAAACAATAATTTAAAATTTACAATAAATTAGCTTTTCAACTTTAATGTGTAAGTGGCATAAACCTATTGTTTGAAGTAATCTTTTTAATGCATTTTGCATTTTCCCGGGGGGGGGGGGGGCAAAGGGTTTGTATGCACTGTTATTTGTCCCTAAAGCATCAAAAACCAACCTCATTTATGTGTAAATATATTAATTTTTCAAAGATTCCCCCCCCCCCTATTGCCCAAACGGCCTGTCTTTTAAAATTGGAAGTATCTAAAAAATGCTCAAAAATAAATGAAAACATTCTGATTGGAATTGGAAAAGAGGAACATTATTTGATAAAAATGTAAATACTAACTGTTCAGAAGTTCCAAGTGAATTATGCTATCGCTATTGGATTAAGTACTATATTCTTCCGGGGGCAGCCACTAAATCCATGGTTAAAGTTTAAAAAAGTAGGCGTAATTTCATATTGTACTACAATTTAGGTAGATATTTAGAAGAAAAAAACCTCCGTATAAATATTTATCCATTTCAGGAATCCCACAGCTACACCAAGGGTTAAAAATATTTATACATTAGAAAGTAATATAATGGATACTTTATACATTTGCATCTTATTGCTACCAGGCAATGATGATACTGTATATTTATCATACAGAAATACAAATACAAAATGACGGTCAGTAACAGGCTCTGGGCAAGATTAGGCTGTTCCTAGTCACCTTTGTCAACTCTCAATAAAGATCAAGGGCACTCTTAAAACTATTCGCCCCATTGCAAGTAATAGTTTCTTTTGATAAGCATTTTAAATGCCTAAAACCCTGTTGAAATACTGTACATCATTTTTCCTGATTTTTTAATTAGCTCGGTATTTGAAAAGCTTAAGACAGCTTAAGCCTGGTTTTGTCATCTGCCATAGCACAATGGTTTCTCTAAAGGCTTGAAAACAACTCCTTGACACTTTCTAGAGTAGTGAATCTTATTTTCTAGAAGTGAAATATACTAAAGAGCTAAAGACCATGTAACAGTTATCAGTTCTATATTTTTAAAAAATATATTCAAAGAAAAAACTGAAAGATGGCAGTGAAACAAGAGATGTGTACTGTTTTGATTTCTAGCATGTAGATATTTTTTATCAAAAAAAAAAAAAAAAAAGAAGATTCAAATGTAATATTTCAAAGGTTTCAATTGTATCTTGCCCCCACTCCATTTTACACAATGCTAAATTTTTATTCAAAATACCAACAAAGCATAAAAGTATGCTTGACTGAACTCTTGAGACATATTTCAGATTTTCAATACGTCCATAGAGGCATTAAATGTATCTCCACCTCTACTTATACTAGCTGTACCTATTTGTCTTGTTTTTTTTCTCACTACACTTTCATACTACGTGTTATTCTTGTGTTTGCAGAAATTTATTTATTTATTGTTTATAAATATTTTTCATGGTAAATTCTTGCTCAAGGCATACTTAGAGTAATTTTACTCAAAAAATATTTTTTCCTTCGTTTTATCTGCAAACTTTGCTCGATTATAACTCGCATGAAATATTCATGTTTTTCACATTACAATTTCCAAAAGTCCTGTAATTTTAGTGTCATGTGAACAACAGCTGTGGGAGTTATTTTTTAATATTTCATTTAGTTTTACGCACTTTTTGTACTATTTTTTTGCTTTTACTGTGGACACTTCCATATAACATGTTACAGTAATGTTTGCAGAAAATGATTAACTGTTAGTAAATTTTATCATCATAATTTCTTATTGAAGGTATGCTTCGAAAAATAAGGTTTAAAAAACATTTTTTCCACTGATTAATCGGCACAGGGGCCGATTATGGCCCATTAATTGGTCAGGGTGGCCACAGACCTGGAAAACAGGGAAAACCTGGAATTATCAGGGATTTTGAAAATTCTGGAAAAATCAGGGAATAATCAGGGAACTTGGAAACAAATCAGGGAAAATTAAATCAGAACTTCAGTCCGTAATTTTTCAACACTTAAGTATTAAAAACGATTACATCTTTGATAATCTAAAGACATCTCAGATAATTACTGGAAAATTTCCAAAACCGTCGTGAATTGTTCGTAAACAAAGACGTAAAAAGATAATTGCAGGTTGTTTTGTTTTTTTTAATATGGAACGTTAAAGGGGATGGGAAGTTTGGGATTTCTTCCTTGGAATATTTCGAAAATGCTAAAGCCTGAAAAAATCAGGCTGTTTTTAGTGATGTAAAACTTGTGGGGGGGGGGGGGGCGACTGCAGTCTTAAAAATGCAAAATTAAAGCAATCTTTGGTGAACTTAGGAGAAGGGTTTCGACTGTTGTAATCCAAATTAAAAAAATTAACTCAGAAGCAGAAAATCTAAATTTTAGGCTACTTTTGAAAAACTTAAAATGAGGGGATTAGGAGACTTCCTGCCAAGAAATGTTTGAAACCGAAAATGGGGGGAGAGGGGCAACTATAGGGTATAGGCCATCTTTCATGAGCATAAGGTTCTGGGGTTGTACTGGAAATTTTTGAAGCTGGATTTGCTCGAACTTCCCAGTAACTTAAAAGAGTGTGTATTTGTTTGATACCTTCTGAATTTATTTTCAAGTTACAGTCTTCAAATTTTAATGCTGTCTTTGTAGATATAAAGATGGGGCAGGAGATTTTTCTAGAAAAAAATTCCGAAACTGAAACGTTAAAAACACAAATTCTGATGAATAAATTCTTTCTTAAATTCATCTTACTTAAATTACTTAAATTCATCTTCTGATGAATTTAAGAAAGGGTTTAAGGGGCACTCTCTCAAAAATGTTTTAAAGCTGAATTATTAAGAACTCTAAGCAATCTTTGTGCATCTCAAGCAGGGGGAATTTTGAGGCTCTCTACCAAAAACTTTTCAAAATTGAAAGTTTAAAGCTTTTAGTTGTGTTTGGTGATATAAATTTTGAAGAGAGGGGAGTCTGTTAATTTTGAAGAGAGGGGAGTCTGTTTAGAAAAATATCTGAACTGGAGGCTTTAAAATGCTGATTTGGGTCATCTTTAGCTATAGTAGGAGATTTCATGCATTCTCCCCCTGAATGTGTTTTAAAATTAATGATATAAAAGCCTAATTTTAATCTGCAATCTTTTGTAAAGTTAGGTGTTGGGGCAGTGGCGTACTCAGGGGGTGGGCTGATAGGGCTGCAGCCCCCTCCGAACTTTTCCAAACAAATTTTTAAAATTTAAGCTGAAATCATTTTCATTCATTTATTTTTCCTTTCTTGCTGAAATCAGGACACGAGAATTTCTTTTGAAAAAAATTAAATGGGGCAAAATTAAAAGAAAGGAAAAAAAAGTAAATTCATCCTTCTTTTTTTAATATCTCCATTTTACTGTATGTGACGTGTATGGTTATCCTATAATTCAATTTTGTTGACATTTTCTCCAAATAAGTTTCAGAAACAATGATTAATTCTTGTTCATTCGTCTAATTCTGTTAAATAAATTTCAACAAATATGTGGTTGAAACCCAATATTAGGAATATAGTAAAATAAATGGCAAAATTAATGCTAATTAAGCTCAAATTTGCAAAAATATTGCATACACTTCCTTTCAAATTTAAATTTTAATAATTTCTATTTACATCAAAACTCTTTACTTTTGTATTTTTTCCTTTGAAATTAGCATTGATATCAAAAATTCGAAAAATTTTTTAGCTGCATTTTATGAGGTGCCCCGCTACCTTCTCTCACAGTGTCCGCTCAGCCCCCCCCCCCCCTGAAATGATTTGTCTGCGTACGCCGCTGTGTTGGGGTAATGAACTATTGAAAAACTTCCAAAGTTCAAATATGTAAGAAACACTATTTTATGGGTTTCTTTCAGTGACTTAAGGGGACCTCTCTGCCGAAAATAATTGAGTTTAAAATTGAATTCTTAAATCTTTTAGAAATTGCTTGGTGAGGAAATAGCATGGCTTATACAAATTTGGCCACCTTTGGTGAACTTTGGGGGAAAAGGTTTGGGCCTTTTCTCTGGAAACGTTTTCATAGCGGACATATTAAAAACTTTTAAACCATCTCTAGATGTGTTAAGGCTTTGGAGATATTGTGCAGTCTAGAAAGTTTAATTATATCTTTTGTGAAGTTGGAAGGAAGAGTAGCAGTGAAAGATGTTCCTCGAAAGTTTCCAAACTGAATTAAAAAATTTTTTGGCTCTATTTGAAGATGTTGGAAGTAGGGATGCACCGATCAATCGGCCATAATCAGTCACTTTACCGATTATTAATAATCGGCAATATCGGATCGATTAATCGGCCAAAATTTTTTTAAAATATTATTCTTTAAAGTATACCTTAACTAAAAAACTATGAGAAACAATTTTATAAACAGTCATAATAATCCTCACAGTTGATATAAAGTGTTCAATAAATTAATTTTCCTACTTTGAGTAAATATCATAGACAATATTGCAACATTTTTCATGTGACGATAGTTATCTCCTTAGCACAGTGTTTTTAGATAACTTCTAGTTTTCACCAAGAATAAAAGTCTTGAATTTAGTTGCTACCAATTATTAAAAAAATTTAATTAAAAGTACTCCTAAATTGGAGTGCTCACCACAGACCCCTATTTTTTGAATTTTTATGTCCAATTAAAATAATTAACACTGCAATACACCGCCAACTCAACCATTTCGATCCATGGACAGCTGTTTCGAGCTTATTCTTATTCACTCATCAGCATGGAATACGAAATTAGTCGAGTTGGAGGTAAAAATCCTCTTATATAGCAAAGAGAGCCAAAGAAAACTGGTAGCTAATGTGAAATTAGAAATACCAGCGAGCGACCGCACTTAGTACGGTACAACTCGTAAATTTTTCGGGCACACCGCAAGGTATAAAACAGTGAATAACTGCCCCTAAGCAAGGGCTAAGGCAGAAACATGCAATACACCGCCAACTCGACCATTTCGATCCATGGACAGTTGTTTCAAGCTTATTCTGCTCTCATCAGCATGGAATACGAAATTAGTCGAGTTGGAGGCAAAAATCCTCTAATATAGCAAAGAGAGTCAAAAAAACTGGTAGCTAATGTGAAATTAGAAATATCAGCGAGCGACCGCACTTAGTACGGTACAACTCGTAAATTTTTCGGGCGGAGCGCAAGGTATAAAGCAGTGAGTAACCGCCCCTAAGCAAGGGCTAAGGAAGGCTAAAAAAAAAAATTAAAAAATTTACGAGTTGTACCGTGCTAAGTGCGGTTGCTCGCTGATATTTCTAATTTCACATTAGCTACCAGTTTATTTGGCTCTCTTAGCTATATAAGAGGATTTTTGCCTTCAACTCGACTAATTTTGTATTCCATACTGATGAGAGCAGAATAAGCTCGAAACAGCTGTCCATGGATCGAAATGGTCGAGTTGGCGGTGTATTGCATGTTTCTGCCTTAGCCCTTGCCGGTCGCTCGCTGGTATTTCTAATTTCACATTAGCTACCAGTTTTTTTTTTTTTTGACTCTCTTTGCTATATAAGAGGATTTTTGCCTCCAACTCGACTAATTACGTATTCCATGCTGATAAGAGCAGAATAAGCTCGAAACAGCTGTCCATAGATCGAAATGGTCGAGTTGGCGGTGTATTGCATGTTTCTGCCTTAGCCCTTGCTTAGGGGCTGTTACTCACTGCTTTAATTAACAATGTGTAAAAAAAATAGAATTGACAATAATATGAAAATTGGTTCTAAGAAATTTGATAAAATAGTGAAATTATTTTGTGAATTTTAGGAAATTGAAAAAAAATCTTCTCTCAGAAATAAATTACTTACTATCTCCAAACTCGGAATTCTACAAGAGAGAAAAAACTGATGAAGAAATTGATAGTATTAAAACCAATCATCCTTATCATTAATCGGCTCTGCCGATTAATCGGCTGATTATCAACAGCCAATTAATCGGTAATCGGCCAATTCGCTTATCGGTGCATCCCTAGTTGGAAGTTTAGTAAACTGATTTTAAATTTGTAAAACATACCTTTTGTTAATGACGTTTTTTAGTGTTATTAAATAAATCAAACCAACCATGTAATTTCATTTTTGCTTACAAATTAGCAGTCTCAAATGCATTTCTTGTTATTGTTGCTCATTTTAGAATAATTAATAATTAATGCCTCAAGTAGTTTAAATATCCAGAAATATCCAGTTATCAATTAAGAGAAGAAATTGAGCTTCAAGAGGATGTAAAATGCGCTGTATGAGAAATCAGGGAAAATTTTAGTTGGACAGGGAGAAATCAGGGAAAAGTCAGGGAAAAAGATTTTGTTCTTCCTGTGGCCACCCTGTTGGTGCATCGCTAGTTTTAATGAGGAAAGTAGTGTCTGGAATTGAGGAAGCCTTGAGAAAAGTCATATTTAAAAGGGAAATTACTTGCATTGCATTTAAGATAGAGAATTAGACCAAATTGCATTGAACTCAGAAAAACTTGTAGTTTCCATTGAGATATATAACATGAGTGCAAGTAATTTTTAAACCCAATATTTGGTAATTTAAACGAAAATCGTCTTAAATTGGAACAAAAAAAGAACAGCTCATCAAATCTTTTTCGAACAGCTATCCAAACCTCTCCGGTGAGAAAAGGGACAAACGCTGAAATTTTTAGCAAAATCAGCTAGGCAATTCCCGAGTTTTGCAAGCTCAAACTAACAAACGCTTTTTGAAACTTCGTTACGTATGTAGAGATTATTCTAACATAAGATATTGTATAATCGGTCTCATTGCAGTAATACTTAAGAATAAAAATATTTTATTATTTTCCTATATTACATAAATGAGGGCAGGCATTAAATAAATTCAAACTCAAAATCAAAGTCATAATTGTGTCCTATTTTGAATTGAGGATTTATTACTGTATTCAATGAATCTTACGACTAAATCCTTCAACCTAGTAAGTCCAAGTAATCGCTACCAGTGGTGTAAATGATATTGCTTAATTAGAGTTTTTAAAGCAAAATGTTTAATATTTATCATACTTTATGAGAATTAATTACATAAAACCTATTACTTTATCACTATTACTATTATATTATTATACTATTATTAGTATTATTATACTATTATACTTATATCAAACTAGGTCATTTCCAAAGCATAAGATTATGAATTCTTTCTTCCTTTTTTTTATTTTATTTTTATTTATTTCTCTTTTATTCATTTATTTTCCCCCCATTCTAGATGCTGGAACTGATTGAAAGACACAAAAATGCTTTGGAAGTGCGACTTTTTGATAAAATTTCTTTGAAAAAATGAAATTTGTAAGCAACCAATAAAAAACTAAAACATTGAGCGAAGTACTTAAAAAATCATTACAAGTGATATATATGATAATGAAGTGCCTCAGTATAAAACTATGTACTGTTAAAAATGCAATTTTCATATTGCTTTTGTTCTTTTAAAATACAACTCTAGTTATTTTTTCTTTATTTTGTCTAGTCATTTTCAATTTCATGTTTATGACAATGATTATGTTTACCATGCAGCAATTATATTTCTGTACTTTACAGATGTTAGATATTTGTTTCCTCCTATTATTATTACATCGACATTTTTGTTTAAAACTTGATTGCAATATTTTGTATGTCTTTCTTTTTTAAAATAAAAATTAAACATACAAATTATTTGTATTTTCTAAATACTCAGTGGCGGCGCCAGCTATGGGGCAGGGGGGGGCAATTGCCCCCCCCCCATCGGAAACGTCTTGCCCCCCCATCGGGGAAATTTTCTAACTTCGTCGGGAGAATCCGACGATCAAATTTTCCGATAGAAATCTGAGTGCCGAAAATCTTTCCGATCCCGACGGACCAGTAAACTTTTTTCAATAAAATAATTCAATTTAAAAAAAACTATATTTTTTTCTAAAATATTCTTATTATTTAACGAATTATGCATTTCCACACCAATTTTGAACACGAGAACCTTCGGGAGACTTCTTGATGTCGTCGTATCCCTTTTGAACGAACGTAAGTTCTACTGGAGAAAGTTATTTTTGTTCAGGTTGAAAAGGACAAATCTTCCTCTTTTTTTCTTACCAGCTGTCCACACCCGCAAATCGCCAACAGCATCAGGGTTGCAGCAGCATGGCGAACGGACATTCATTGCCACTTTCTGAGAATCTGATAATCATCAACAATAAATAGCTGTCTAGTTGCCTCAACCTCATTTCTTAAAATCAGCTGCTAGACACGTGTTTCTCTCTAGGGCCTTTGCCACCCTATGAGGAGATGCGATACCTGAGAACCAGGGATTAGACCCCTTTTTCTTCTCGTAAACCAGTGCCGCGGACTCCTGAGCGTTGTGCATAGAGAGCTAGTAAAGAAACGAAGCATACCCTAGGCCCCAGTTCAAATTCGCCCTTCGCACTGTCACGTCATGGTGACAGAATGCACTTAAACTTTTCATCACGGAGTTACTTCTTAACAAGAGAAAAAAAATCTTAACCAAAATTTAAATGAATTGAAATTTAACAGAACAGAACAGATGTAAATCATGTCCAGAAGTAACTGGGTAATAGTCTAAGATCCCACCACAGTTTATCTACACTCATAGCGTACACTCATCACTTATATGTCAAATTAAAGCTGATTTTTTTCTGAACGTGATGCACTATGTCCGCCTATGTAAAAGTGCCCGAAACCTATAGGCAGCCTGACCTAAACAGGTCACATGAATGTAGTCTTTCTACACTCATAGTGTACACTCATGACTCATATATCAAATTGAAGCTAATTTTTTTCTGAATGTGGTGCACTAAGGCTGCCTATGTAAAAGTGACCGCAACCTCTAGGCAGCCTGGCCTGAAGTTTAGGGTGCAAAATTTCAAATGGTTATAAAAGACGGAAAAATCGGTCGATTCTTTTGCTTTTTTTACTAAAATTATTCTTAATGCAAGTATTTTTTCGAAAAAAAATTGATGAACTTAAATTTCAAAAATTGCCGATAGGGGGCGCTTTAGACTTTGTAGCTAAAAACAACTACTTTTTACCGTTTTTTTTCGTATTTTCGTAATTGATTCATAAAGTTCAAACTCTAACTTAAATTTTGAGCCCAAAATATCAACTAATTTCCAGTTTTTAGCAACATTCAGACCAAAGGTCAAAAAATGTGTTTTTCTGCTTTTTAACTTGTCCTTTCATGTAAAAAAGATTATTAAAATTATCTGGCGATACTAATAATGTGAAAATAAAATTAAATGCACACTTTCTGAGTTGTAAAATACAAAATTTCTGGGTAAAAAAAATGCTGGAAAAAAAATTATTTTTTCTTTTTTTTTAGTTACGAAAGGGTTCATCTGATTTTATTTTAACATTATCAGGTGATTTTAATAATTTTTTTACATGGAAGCAGAAAAACACAATTTTTGACGTTTGGTCCGAGTATTGCTAAAAACCGGAAATTAGTTGATATTTTGGGCTCAAAATTTAAGTTATACTTCGCAGCAGTTTAACTTGGCAGTGACGTCACTACGAGCGGAGCCAACAGCGTGACGTTAGCCTATGAAAAATGAGCTAGATAAAACGTCACAGCCTACTTGGCGAATTAGAGGAGACCGCTGACTGCTTGTGAGCTCTTATTGGCTCCGCCCGTAGTGACATCACTGCCAAGTTAAACTGCTGCGAAGTATAGAGTTTTAACTCTTTGAATCAATTACGAAAATATGAAAACAAACGGTAAAAAGTAGTTGTTTTTAGCTCCAAAGTCTAAAGCGCCCCCCTATCGGCAATTTTTGAAATTTAAGTTTATCAATTTTTTTTCGAAAAAGTACTCACGTTAAGAATAATTTTAGTAAAAAAAGCAAAAGAATCGACCAATTTTTCCGTCTTTTATAACCATTTGAAATTTTGGACCCTAAACTTCAGGCCAGGCTGCCTAGTAGGGGTGCGACATCGAAGGCAAAACATCGATGTTTCAAGACATCGATGTTTCGAAATTAAGACATCGATGGTATTGATACATTGACCAAAAAACATCGATGTTTTCAAACATCGATGTTTCAAAACATCGATCTTTTTTTTATTCAAAATACTTACATTTAAATGTACAGTGATACAATAACTCCCCAATACATTGCACCTCTTTATATCACTCAATTAGATTTATCGTTTGTCTCCTGAAAAACATCAACCGTATGATATCGATGTCAATTACAGAAAACTTTTTTAGTGAGATAGATTCTATTCTCTAAAATTTCTAAAATTCTAAAAACTAAAAAGAACAAGTAATCTCAATCTCCCAAAAACAACACTGTTGTAAAAAAATCCCCCGCCAAGAAAACCTTAAATACTTAGCCTTAAAAAGTTATGATATCGAGTTTTCCCGCCAAGTTTGTGCCAAACTACAACTAACCTGTATGTATAGTTCTTTTAAATTGTTTTCAGTTTTGCCAGGCGGGAAGCTTTGTCTTGTGAGGTGGTTGCTTAATGAGTAAAAACTTCCCGCCTGGCAGGACTGAAAACAATTTAAAAGAACTATACATACAGGTTAGTTAAAGTTTGGCACAAACTTGGCGGGAAAACTCGATATCATAACTTTTTAAGGCTAAGTATTTAAGGTTTTCTTGGCGGGGGATTTTTTTACAACACTGTTGTTTTTGGGGAGATATCACATGTTTTTGCATTAATATTATTTCTTTGCCTGTTTTTTTTTTCTCTTCAAAATTTACTTTGCATGTTTTATTTCCCTTCAACATTTTTCTTGGCGGTCAGACATCTGTGGTTTTCTGGGCAGCATGCATTTGGTGCAAAAGTTCAAGGATCTTCTTCAGTCTAGGATAAATTTGAAATCAATCACAATGTACCACCCGAACCGACGCAAAACAAAGCTAGTTGCTAACAATACTACGATTAAATTAAAAGTTTAAAAAAAAAACCCAACCCTTACTGCCGATCTCATATTAAAATGAACTAAATTGAAGATCCCTTTTAAAAGCCTTATGCAATAAAATCAATTACAAATATTTTATTTGTTAACAAATAGAAACTGGCAACAGATGAAATTATAAATCATTGAGTTTTCTTTCCTCGTGGCCCAACAATGAAAACATAAATGCTCAGATGTTTAACAGAGCTAGTAGATAGAAATCGGACCAATTTTAAGCATTAATAACTCCGGGGTGCGATGACCCCGGGGGGTAAATTTTGGGAAAATGTCCTCAATGTCTCATCGAGAATATTCATACCAAAAATCAACACTAAAGACCCCCGGGGAGAAAAGATACGGAAAATAAAAACGAGGGTGGAGGGGGTGGTGGGTCGAAAAACCCCCTATGCCGAGCTTTGAGACAAAATAAATGTGCGTGCAAAAGCAGAGCTCAATCCGAGTTACCGTTTAGTCTGGACCCCTGTCAAACAATTTTTAAAAAGTGCGAAAAATAGCGATTTTATAACATATATCACCCCTCCCCCTGAGGGTCCTGGATGTTTTGCTTTAGTATGTGCCGTCAGGGGCCGCTGGAGATTGAGGATACCAAAATT